>VDFB02257113.1:0-80250 GCA_007258455.2 Sequoia sempervirens | reverse complement strand
TGTTATTGAACAATTTACCACTGAGTAATAGCTATAGTTATGTAGCATTTACACTTAGGTTAATTATTTATGCAATCTTAGGAAACATTGAAATATGTTATCAACACTTCTTCAGTTGAGAAGGCTGGACATTGAATTACAGCAATAGTATATGTAACATATGCAACGTGCCACTTGGTGTTTAGTGTTAGCATGTGAACAAATAAGACAAGACAGAAGAAGGCAAGCACTAGTGTTAGCAATTACAGTTTGAAATTGTTATATAACTGGCCACAGCCTCTATCAAACTATATATAATGAAGATACTCAAGGCAACTGTTGAACCATTTTCTTTCTTTTTTCCCCATTATCCATAAATTGTTATAATTGATAATGTATCTCTGGATATAGAACTCTAGTTCAAGTCACATGATCTTAGTAAAGATAAAGGCTGATTTTCTTTTGGTTGTTGTTGTTGTGCTTAAAATATGTTGAGACTATTTTGAAGTAGCCACCTAGTGTACACACATGTTTAGTGTAGATGTTGTTTTGTGCTTTTAAACTACTACAAGATTTATTTATTACAATATTTTGATTGCTTGTTCTAGATGCTACATCCAGCCTCCATTGTAAGATTGCGAGTTCAAGGAAATGGTAATAGATCAGTAGAACATGCAAATTCTGAGCTCTGTATTGTTTTTCCTGCTGCAATCCTGCGGGTTGATGCATCAGATTTACAGGTTTGTTTTGACTTGTGAGAAGAAATGACCATTTGATTATTTTTTTCTTTAAATGTATAAATATGACTCTTTCCATTAAATGCATATGCTTGCATGTATTCCTTTTGAGATATTTAAGGAATTAAAAAATTATCTAAGTGACGATTCATTTCAAGGTATAAACATGTTAAATTCTTGACTTCTCCCATATACATGGTTGTGCAGTCTTTGTTACAGAAGCGGCTTCAGGAAATAGGATATCATAGACATACTAGTAGATTGACAAAAAATGAGACTGAGATATCTGGTGGTCTTCATGGAAAGATAAAGTATCAGATGTGGAGTGTGACCAAGTCTGGTGTTTGCACAGATGGAGCAATCACAGGCATTATGTCCCCACCATTAATGGAGGATCAGGTAAACACTCTAAAAAAGCTAAACAAGGCGGACATATCATAATCTGAACTTCTGCTTGGGTCACATTTGACATAATAGAAGCATTTTATGACAAGTGTTTGTGGTCAGAAATAAAATACGAGCATTTTCTTTTTAATTTGTGCATGCTTCATTCTAGGAGGTGATTAAAATGCATGTATAAGTTACTGATTCCCTTTGTGACAAATATGTTTTTCTTGTTCCCATGTTTTAGTGTGTCATTAGAATCTGAGTGTTTAAATTTTCTCTCAGTAGTCAGTTTGTCTTCTGTGTTGATTTGGCAGTCACGGCATCGGTATTACTGTGCAATTACTGTTGGGCCTGATGCAACATTTGCAGCTTTCAGGTGAGCCCTCAGCTAATTGTTTTACTTTCGCTGTTTAGATGAATATACTCTGGTATCTGTACACTGTCCATGAATTTATTGGCTATATTGTCAAGATTCTCAAGTCAAATTCATTCTTAAGCAGTCTTAGATTTTTTTGATTCTGAACCTAAAGCCCATCAGTCTTGTTAACTTTTTTATTGGTGCATAGACTATCAGAGGACAAGAATAATTCTTTAGTGGGGGCAATTTTGTCAAAGGTCATGCCAGCCACAGTATCAACATTAACATCATTTGCTAAACGGTTTTGGGGGAGTGAACAAGCAGAAGTAAGACCTGTTGAAGTTAAGCGCCAAAAATTTGCAAGAGGTAAGAAGTGGAATGCAGTGCTTTTTGATAGAGAATGGAATTATCTCCGACGTATAGTAACTCAGACATAGGAAGATGAGATTATTGGATAGGATTTTTATGTATAACTAATTTTAACCCAGTTATATTGTAGGTGTGACTTTCATGGCAGCTGAGCACAGATAGTGATCCCCTTCTCCATATTTACACATTGAAATTTTGTACCTAAATTGATTTTGTAATTGTATTGTATTAGAAGTTGCACTTTGATGCTATTTTTTGACATCAATTACGTTTGTGTAGTTTGTTTCTATAGAGATTAGATTAGTGAATTCCTTGACCATGCATCTCTATAACTAACTGGGGACATCTAATTTGGGATTTACAAATTTAGAGCTATAATATCAATCATGATCCATGATTTTGAATTCAGCTTTGTTTTTAAGTAAAGAATCATTACTATAACATGATAAGGACATCCAATGGAGCTTCATTGGCATCTTTCCTTGTGTGTGGTGGAATTTCTCATACTATCCTTACATGAAGCCTTTCAAGCATAGGAATTGTCAGAAAACCTCTATTTCTTGGCGTGCATTGTATTTTGGGCCTTGCTGGTCTACTATTATTCTTGAGCCCATGTGTGTTGTTAATCCTTTCTTTTCTTAGTCCAAGCCTTTGGACAATGTCAAATATCATTACAAGTGCTTTATGTTGTAAAGCAGGGTTTCTGCCTTGCCAATCATGCTATTGGTTGAGTACTGCTTAAAAATTTGAATCTTATTTTTGCTTTGAATTCTTCCTAAGCCATTTCCTGTGGTAAGGTATTGAAGGATCCATCTTCATCTTTGATTAGGCAATCTATCAACCTTTAAATTCACAGTATTTACTATTTTGGGTATCAAAATATAATTTTCCCAAGTCTAGGATGACCATGGTTAGCAGATGTTTTATTCTGCGCTTTTGAATTTTCGGTAACTGATATTGATATACCATTTGATTCTAATTTCTTGGCTCAAGTTTGGTGCACAAATAGACCAGTTATTAGTTTGGTTGTAATCTATATTATGGTGCAATGCTCAAGGGCATGGTGCACATAAATTTATATGCAAACACAAATATGAAGTTGAAATTTCAAATCAATTTCAACATATGCTCAATAAATGATTTTTGCTCATTTTGAATTACATGGCATATTATATAAAATATGTTCTAATGTTTGTGGATGACTGAGCAGTTATCTCGAGTCTGAACAAGGTTGTTCAAATAGTTATGAACGGTTTGAATACTGGTCTATTTTAGTTACAAAAATTTTTCATGGTAGAATTTTCGTCCTATGGCATAGCATGGTGTTGTTGCAAGAGTTGGTATGTTTGGTGCAAGGAATCAATGTGATTGTAGGAACAGTTAATTGATGCTGCAAGTATAATTGGGTGTGGAGTGTGCAGTGTACCCTTATAAAAGTTGTCTAGCATTGGTATGGAATATGTGCATCTTTGTTATAAAAGAAATTATTGTAGATGTTGGCTCCTTCAATTAACAATTACTTATATCTTCCGAAGTTTCATAAAAAATGTAAGGAATTGAAATTTGAAATTATTCAAAAGGTTATTGCATACCTTGTTGTGGATAGTGGCCATATTTAACTGTTTGGAACATAGAAAATTTTCATGTGTTCACTGCACTAAGATCAAATAAGTTTTGTTGTAATTGGTGGTAGATATATTCCGCCACAATCAACAATTTGTATGGTTTATTAAAAAACATTAATTGAATAGGAAACACATACCATTGCATGGTGGCAAGTGAAGTACGAAAGTGTTACCTCTTGTTGCTTAAGTGATAGTGTAAGGATCATATCCAAGGTCTTGAGGTTGTAATAAGGACATTTGGATCTTTGCATCTTGATTATATTAATTGCAAAAATGGTTGGGAATTCATCAAGTGACTTCTAAGTCATTCAATCTCTTGTACAAAAACAAAACTGCATGTCTATTTAATTTTGATCGAAGACAATGAACATTCTGTTACTTCTTCTAGTAATTGGGTGCACGGATAATTGGTCTTCATTTACCAAGAACCATGGATTGAGGGGTATCCATTCTGCCAAATTTCCTTGAGGTTCAAACTTGGCCGCTTCATTATGTTGGTTCAATGCATTCAACAAAATTTGATCCTTGGTGGGTGCTTTGTGAACCAAGCAACTTCACTGTAGACAACAACCACTTGACCAAAATTGCACAGTTATATTTGGATTCTATGGGGTTCAATTGTTTCTTTTTACTAGCCCATGAAATGGAGTTTGAACAATGATTGAACACGTATCCATTATCGGATTCCCTGTCATCATAGTCACTAGTGTGAAATTAGAAAGCTTGAAATCACAATTTTACATATTTGATGCCATATTTAATGTGTCTTTAACATATGATCTGTAAATAGGGGTAGAGTTTCCACTCCATTATTATCAATAATGGATTTAATATTGTAATTATTATGTGAACCTCTATACTCAATTGAACAACACAAACACTTGGAAATTGGATGAATCAGAATCTATGCCCTCTCAAATGGCTGACACCTACTTCATCCATGCATTTTGCAACTCTTAACATGAATTACACATGCTTTGTACATTGCAAAACATTATGTAGTTTACTAATTGGGAGTTAATTATATGTGTCTTCCTACTTCTTTACTTAAGTTCTTATGTTAAATTGCTTTAGAAACTTGCAACAATTGTAAGAATGACTAAGAGTATTCAATATTTCCAACACAATTAATACAGGTATCTAAATTGAACACCAAATTTACCCTGAAGAAACCCCAATAGAGAAAAAAAATCCAGCAAAGGAACTCCACCATGAATGTACATATCCTAATTGGCTACCTTAATGAGGCTCTATGGATGTCAAACACAACTAATAACATCCTAACCTCAGCAATAACACTGCAAAATCTCTGGAGAAAGCGTTCAACATAACACCCAATAACAACTAGCTTTGCATGCATCCAACCAGCTGGGAAAACCTTCAGCAAATTGTTAATTCTCAGCCCATAACTCTGGAAATTCACTAACGAAGGCTCTAAAATGTCTCCCAAATGCTTCTCTTAATGCTACCCTTTCTTGTGAAGACAACATGAACATAAACATGTTCTAGGCTCAAACTGGAAGCCCAAATGTTCAGATTACAAAAAGAAATGCCTTCCTGACATTTCCTCTTCTTGCATGTTCAAACTAGACGAAACCTTCAATTTTCATCATCTAGCAAACTGTCACTTCTCTGCAGTTTTTATCCTCCAACTTCCAAAAGCCATAAATTTTGCACACAGAGTTGAAATAAGGCGCTGCTTTTTGAAACTGCACCATTTTTGGAGAGGAATTTGAATACGTATTAATATTTAGGTTTTGATGCCACCGCAGTACTGTTTTTGCGTCTGCAACATGATTTCATTTATGAGACTAAAACCAAACATTTGGATCAAAATTTCTCTCTGCCAAAGCTTGTCCTGAGATCCTTCAATCCTGAACAACTTCCAACATCAAACTCTTGGATTTTGTATTTAGGGATTTTTTTGGGATCAACATATTTAAGCACTCACTTTGCTGCTTTCAAATGTTCAACAAGAGGGTTGGACATGTATCTTTAAATCATACGGATTTTATGAACAATAGAACAATATTTGATTATGGTGATTATCAAATAAATAAGGCTACCAACAAACTTTCACTTGCCCTATTTTTGTTAAGTTGCAATCCGATTTCAAAATGCATTAAGGTTTACAAATCACTAAAACTTGGCAAGAGCATCCCTAGAAGTTTTGTTGCATAGGAGCTTAATTTTACTAAGGTTGATCACTATACACTTTCAGTAGTTTTACTGACATGGACCACAAGATGAGGGAGCTCACAAAAATAAGTGAGAGCATCTAGATATTTGTCTTAACTATTACAAGAGTGATAGAGGAAGACTACACTATCAAAAAAAAGTAGTATCATGATTAAAACTGATGTCATATATAAGCCATTATCGGCATGAGTATGTTTCCAAAGAAAGTCTTCAATTTTATTTATATAAATATAATAAAAACATATTACACTTCCTTTTTAGTTTGAAATGAAACATATTGGCATTAATTCATAGTAGGAATGTAGAGTAAAGATGAGATTAGAAAAGTGAAAGCACTAGTGATCTTGTAATGTATTTCTCTACACGTTTCCAAATAAATATACATTCAAATAAGGAAACCTCCTGCAAAGATTAGATAGGTTAATCTTTTATTGAAATAATATAGAAAGAAACTAAAAGAATAGTTTACCTTCAAATAGGAGTTGTTGGATCTCAAAACTACTGCTCCACAATCCTAGAACATAGTTTCACCATCAAGGCAAGGAGTTGTCATCAAAAAGGTAAAACAAGAGCTCATCAACAGATTGAGGAGGGTTAAAGGCCAATTGACGAGAGTGGGTAGTCTCTCCTACACTTTGGGCTTAGCTTAAACCCGAGAGGGTATTCCCAAAGGTGGATTTAATAGGGTTTTAGACCAATTAAAATGTAGCATTATTGCAACACTGGTAGCTATACCCAATGTACACTTGACCCCTATAATTGTCACCAGGTCAAAAACTAACTAGCTGCATAAAAACCTCTAAAATTGATAACACACCTTGCACATGCACCTATAGATGGCAGCAATATTATAATCCCCAGAGATAATTTTGTTTAATGTTTTATACACAACGGCAAGGTGCAAACATGCATGCTATGATAATGATTTAGATGATTGGGTTTGCTTAAGATTGTTCCCTAGTTTGTAACACTAAATCATGAACAACATTTATACTAAATTAAAACTAATCTACTCCTACTTCTAACTAGGATGGAGAGTGTTTAAATAATAGATGTTTGATCCTTCACCAATGTGGACCGATGTCTACTCCACCGGACAAGAAAGTCATGAACAACAAAGAGGAAGGAAATAAATCTTGTAAAGTATCAACAAAGCTAGATTTCATTTACATGATAATCAAAGATTACATCATATGAATGAATATACTTAATAATCCATCTCAAAATTGCAATAACACAAACACTTAAATTTTTATTGAATATTTGGCATCTTCACAAAAGGTGGAGCGACTTGGGTTTTCTTAGATCGGTTATTATTGGTGGGTAAACAAGGCTAACACACATAGGGATGGAACTCAAGCAAGATTTGTCACTATAGGATTGAGTCCCAACATGACCTAAAATCACAACTCATGAAATAACAGAGAGCATTAGATTTGTCACTATGGGATTGAGTCCCAACATGACCCAAAATCACAACTCATGAAATAACAGAGAGCATTTTAGTAAATATTAACAAAACATAGATAAATAATGATATCTTAAGATCAATCATCAATGAATCAAACACATTAATGATGCATGAACCTTCATTTGGGTTCACTCAGGGTCTGCCCCAGGTCCCCAAGCCATACCAAACTTGAACCAGGAGCAGAACTAGTATAGGGGGCGATATTGTAAAACTCAATACATAGGTTTTGTGTGTTTTGTATTGTTTTTTTATCTTTTTGTATTTTAAATGAAAGAAGTAAATTAATCTAATTAAATGATTAAAATGAACTAATCTAATCTAAATGTTTTAATTAAACTAAATGAACTTGCAATTTGTTTTGCTTTTTTATTTTTGTTTTGTGAAATGAATAAATGAACCGATTAAACAATTAATTAATAATACATAATCAACAACTACACTAAATTAATCAGATTGCTCTGATTAATCTAATATAATCAATTAATTAAATGTTTCCAATTAAAGAAATGTAGTTATCTAATCTTTTTGTAAATAAAACTTTTCCTTTTCTGGATTTCCATATAGAAGTATTAAGAATAATAGAAATAGGAATTTATTTTCTTCTTTTGCAATCTTTTGGCAGAAGCAAGATAAACATAGAATCTTTCACAGATACACACATAGACAGATCTATTTACAAGAAATAAAGTGCTTCTTTGAACATAAGTGACAAGATTTCAATCTGAAGCTTTGAAGCTTTTTTTCTTTAATTAGTGTTGGAAGATTGTTGTTGATTTAATTCTGAATGTGCAAGTGGAGGTAGCTAAAATCCTAGTGTTCCCATAGAGCTTACCTCAAAGAAGTCTCAAAGGGTTCCCAGAGAACACTACGGGGTAGAGAAGATATTGGAAACTGAAATGTATGAAAAAGTTTTAGGTAATGACAATGAAAAATACACTACAGTAAACAACTTTTATGTCCAACTTTTGTTACCTAACAATTTATAATCTAAGTTACAGGTTTGGGTACGGGTACGGGTACAGTTACGGGTACGGGTACAGGTATGGCAATATGGCAATTTTTTTTCCTTGGGTACAGGTATATATATGTGTGTGTGTGTGTGTGTGTGTATACACATATAACATATATGTATGTATACACATATAACATACATACATACATAAATACATACATATGCATTTATAGTATATACATACACATATACATACATAAATATATACATATGCATATACATTTAACAACAAATCATACCCAATGTCTCCAAAAAGCTGGCATTTCCTTTTAAGCCAGTAGTTGGAGAACTAAAGAAATAAACAGTAGTTACAGATCCTGAAGTTAAATATATGTTTATGACAATATTCCACTGTAATGTGAAGCTGGATACAGTTGCTATTATCTGAGGTATCTTGGTTGATATCATGTTCTCATGCCCATTGTTATGATGTCTTATTATGTAATTTATGTTGCTGCCATGTTTTGTTGTACTACATTGTAAACACTAGTTTTGATCATTGGATTGTTCGAACTCCTGAAGTCCACTGGTTGATCTCCAGTGGATGGGCTGGATGGGGTTTCTACATGGGATAATCCGTTCCTATGATCCATAATTAGCATCATCAGTTGAACCTTCAGAACAGTGAACTTGAAACAGCACTACTCACTATAATTGCAGCAGTAGATTTCTTGTATTGACATGGACAAACCTTTGCCTAATACTGTATTAAACAATCTGCTGTTAAGGGCAGATTGCTATCGTTGTAAAATCAACCTCATCTAATGCTTATCAAATTAGCAACTTGTGAAATATATATCCTTTGGAGTTATATTAACATATTCTGGAAATGCATTAAAGTACTATTGTATTGCAACCATTCTAAAAATGAAATTTCATTAAGTGTGATATGAGTAATAATAATTCTGTCGTGAATTTAAATATGTAGCATAGATGTATATTGGAAAAAATTTATGGGTTTAAACTTTAACCTCAGTTGGAGATCTTGCATAAAGATGTGGTTGGTCACTTACATGGAATGTTTTCATTGATTGACTTAAATTTAAATATTAAAATTTAGTTGAAATATCAAGTGCTCAAAATAACTAAGTTACTGGTTTGGGTGCCAGCTTTTTTTTTTGGGGAACCCTTGGGTCCCCCTAGGTTTGGCTGGGTTTGGCCCATGTTCGCCCAGGGTCCTTGGAGAAACTAGAGAAGAACCAGCAAAAAAAGAACCAGGACCAGAACCGTACCGACACGGGTACGGGAGGCAAAATAGAAGAACCCAGTAACATAGTTTATGATCTAAGAAACTAAAACTATGCTAATGAAAACAAGCTTTCACAGACAATTTTTTCTAAACTACTAAAAAGAAATCTAAATCTAATTAAACAAAACTTCCACACCTGGAGCTTGTTTGTCTAAGTGCAGAGCAAGATTTAATTTTGCAAGTTTTCCTAAAACTCCAAGATTTAGTTTGCTTCCTCCTTTTAAGATATTTGGATGATGGGTCTATCTCTGGAGCTAGGAAAGGGTTTACAAAATGAGACAAGGTTGACAATGGTTGAATACTGGCTGAACAATAGCTAGTTGATTTGCAAATAAGCAATGGTCTCAAGAAAATAAGCTTTCACAGTGTGTTGTGTACTTTGCTCATTGTTTGGACATGTGAAATGGCCACGATTGGCTTATTTGTAAAAACCTCAGCCATTTGGAATCAAGGGCGTAATTGGTGGATCTATAATAGTCATAACTAGGCCAAGAATTGAAGGGAAACTTGTGTTTTTGTATTTAATCATGTGTTTGGATGAATTGGGTGCATTCATCACTTTATCAATAAGAAGTTTGGTGGGGTGACTATGTTGTTCATTGCTTAAGACAAGTGGCGAACACATGACTTAGGTTGAAAATTTAGCTTTTAAGCCAAACAAACATATGAACCACAAATGGATGATAAACGGCACATGAGTAGTTCTGCTTCTTACTTTGGAGACACTTGTTGAATATCACAGTTTCACATTTTTACTTTGGAGACACTTGCCGAATGTCACAATTTCACGTTTTTATGCTTTGCAGGATTGTTTTTTGGATCTTAATCATTAGTGGACTTGCCATGTCAAGCCATTCTCTTTTGGGCACCTACAGTTAGTTTGCTTTCCTTTGTCAGTTAGTTTGCTTTCCTTTGTCTTTGGGTCTTGTCTTGTGTTTAGTCATTTTAGGAAGTTGTTAAGAAGTGAATCAGTAACATATTAGCTCTATTGATTGACCCTTGTTCAAATCAATATTTTACAACAATAAGAAAGAGGGGGAGGAGGACTAAAATTTTGAAAAATAAGTGAGTCAAAACAAGTTGATTAACAAAAGGAAGCTAATAGAAGACAAGAAAATATGTAAATATGGGAAGTCAAGGACTTCCCAACTAGAACATCATCCAATAATTCTTGGCCCCTCTATGATGGAAGCAATTAAATTTGTCAAAATCTGAAAACAAGATAGC
Organism: Sequoia sempervirens; assembly: GCA_007258455.2. Classification (NCBI taxonomy): domain Eukaryota; kingdom Viridiplantae; phylum Streptophyta; class Pinopsida; order Cupressales; family Cupressaceae; genus Sequoia; species Sequoia sempervirens. The sequence continues at coordinate 69,637 of VDFB02257113.1, read as the reverse complement.
CCAACAAGAATGGTTGTTTTTGTGGGAGTTTGTGGTTGGCTTTCCTAATCTCTTGCAGGTTGTACATCATTAAAAAAAAATATGATAGTTAAGTGATTGTAGCTCTTGTTATCAACAGATTTCAGTGTTAAATCCAGTCATACCATCCTCTATATTAGATGTACTAGTCACAATCTGATTTGTAGTAGCCCTAAGGGAGTTTGGAGTGCCGTATCATGCAATTAAAGGGTTGTACAGACCTGCAATAAGGTTCAAATCAGCAATTTTCAATATTGTTAAGGGTTGTTTGATATCTTTCATCTTATTTGGGGCTAGTTGTACAAACTTGGATTGAAACAGTTGCATGTTAGTGATCAACAGTTGCATGTCAATGTTCAACAGTTGCATGTCAGTTTCAGCGGTTGCATGTTAGTATTCAGCAGTTGCATGTCAGGGTTTGGAGGTTGCATGTCAATTTTGATAATTGTGTGTTGGGGTTTCCACTGTGATTCATCATTCAGGAGTTTGCATCCTTGTATAATGGCCCTATCATTTGATTTGATGTTGATTATATAGATCAGGTATGGTCATTTCTATTATACCTTGTGTATATTGATATTTATATCATTAAATATCTATATCATAATAACTCTTTGTAAAACTGGATGGTTTACTACCAGTTAGAGGTTGCTTTTGATTTTGTAAGAAAATCCTGGACAGTTTACCATTGGATCCATTTTAAATTGCACATCATTATCTACAAATATGGCATTGATCTAAGTTCTGCTTGTTATCTGCCAGTTTGGCATTGATTGATCATATAGTAATCTACCTATTCGGCATTGATCGGATGTAATGGCCCCTTTAATAATATTTTATTATTCTGATTTTTGGCGCTCAAGGGGAGAAGGCTAAATGATATTTAATATGATTTTTGGCGCCTAAAGTTATATTTATATATTTTCTTTGGGGTTGGGCGACCCTTTTGGGAGTTATAAGGAGAAAATAAATAGAAAAAATTATAATAATTTTTTAATTTTGGATTTGGCGCCCAAATTGAGGTTTTACAAAAATAAAATAAATTCAAATTTGCATAAAGTGAAGTGGGTGCCCAATTTGGGTCGGCCTCCTTGGAGGTAAAAGTGAAGCTGGCTATATAAAGGACATTGAAGTGGCATTTCAAGGGTATGTTATGGTGAATTTAATTTCTTTTATGGACTGCACTTTTGGGCAGAATAGTCTAAGGACGAAAACCCTTGGCCTATGAGGTGAATTAGAAAAAAACCTAATTCATCCTTGGGAAGGTTTCAATGCGGAGACCTACTTGCACTTCATTGGGGAATAATTGTGGAGCAGAAGGGCAGATTGGTAAATCAGATTACTCAGATCAGACTGGACCAGCAGCTTGGTGGCATTTGTGCTTCATTGAAAGCTAGGGCTTTACCCTAGATAGGTGCGCCACCATTGGAGGATCATTGGTGTGATATTGGGAGGCGATTTGTGGAGTTGTTGGCAGTTTGGATTTGGACATAGTCTGATTTTGCTACAGCAGAAGGGCAGACCTGGTTCACCCAACATTGGAAGTGATTACTTGGGTGGATTGTTGATAAATCGCTTAGGGTTTAACCCTAGCCTTGAGTGCACCACTCTGGGAGGTTTTTGGAGGCAATATCATTCCTATTTTGCAACATTTTGGACAAGCTTGATATCTGGAATCATTTGCCCAGCTAGGGCAAACTTTTGGGAAGCCCTTTTCATGCAATTTGGTATGTAAACATTTTTTTTTGGGGGATTGTTTGTAACAGCAGATTTCTGGGATGTTTTTGGGCCTGTTTGAGCCCATATTTTGATGTAATTTGCATATGGAACAACTCAGATTTTTAACAGCAGTTTTGGATAATAGTTTTCAGACTTGTTCCTCCATTTTGTTGATCAAAGTTGCTATTTTATGTTACTGTTATATATCTGATTGAAAGTATAATTGAAAGGGTTCATATTCACTCTTATTTTTAGCAAGTTTGGAATACATATGGTTGCTGTTGTAGTTGATTGCAATCAGACATTTTATATCAGAAGTTAGGGTTTGAGCAGAAAATTTGAAGTGCAAAAACTAGGGCAGAAATTTGAGTTTTGAAATCAAAATTCAGGTCAACTTCCTAGTTGGGATATTTCAGTGGTATCAGAGATTTGATCCAGCCAACCTAAGGGTCTTACATGCAATCACCATTTCAGTTTTACTATCATAGAACAACAGGGCACTCAAGATGCAAGTGTCAAATATAAGGAATGTATTGTAGAATCAAGCCACAAATGTTTTAATTTTGCATACCATACTATGGAAGATGTGAAGAAGACGCAAGATCTGTGTGAAGGGTGGTTGCAAAGGGCTAGGAGAGCAAAGATGTTGGTTGTCCAAACAAAACAGTACTTGCAAGAGATCAAAGAACGTTGTAACCAGCTAGATCAAGCAAAGAGGCGAAGGGAGTCACACCTTAGATCTCTATTTCTTCCAAGGGAAGAATGTCTAGTGGTGGAGCAAGCAAAGGAAAGCAAACAAGAAGAGTATGCAGATTTGGGTGGACAAGTGGAAAGGTATGATTCAGAAAATTTTGTTCCTATACCTGATTTGCATCATGAGTTGCCTTTGTTTGAGGCCCCCTTGAAGGCCCAAACCATAGAGGAGGTTGGAGTAGTTGAGCATACACTTAGTGGATCAGCCACTAGAGTCAAATGTTCACATGAAAAGGGAGACATAAGTGATTTAGTTTGTGGTGATTCATTGGTCCTTCTTGAAGATAAAGAGTTGGTTAGTGACGAAGTGCAACCCTATCATCATAGTGATTCCTTGGTAGCATTGGAGGCTACCCTATTTCAAAAATTTGCGATGCATGCCATAGAGACACTTGGCTTTGTTGGGCATATTTGGGAGGTGAAGTTGCACTTTGACACAAGGTATGGAGGTATTGTTATAATGTTTGGTTTTGAGTTACTAATGCTTGTGTTCTAGCTGGAATATGTCATAGGGATTGGAAGAAAGCATGAAGATCTTGGCGTTTCTACCCTAGTTCATGAGGATCCACTCCATACTTTGCTAAGTGATGACTGTTCTACCTTCTTTCATATGGAAATCCTATAGGCTACTTGGAGGACAGCAACTGTTTGGGTGTTTTGAAGAGGTTTGGATCACCTCTGCATCATTGGAGGATGGCATATGGATGATACTCTATCATCATATGACATTGGCGATAGTAGTTGCACTCATTTGGGTCTGATTTTCAATTGGAAGGTTGTTGTTCTGATAATCTGATTTACATCAGCAACCTAGGAGGGGTGATTACATATTTTCTTGCACTTGTGAGGGGTGCACTACACATCCACCAGAGATCTACAGGGGTTGGGGAGTCATTTGGTGTTAGCACTTTGAGATGCTCCTATCTTTTCATGTTTGTCGGATGTGGTGTTATCAGAATTTGGGATACAGGTGGCGGTATGCTTATCATTGCTTGAGGACAAGCAATTTTGGGAAGGGAGGATTGTAATGTCCCCTTTAATAATATTTTATTATTCTGTTTTTTGGCGCTCAAGGGGAGAAGGCTAAATGATGTTTAATATGATTTTTGGCACCTAATGTTATATTTATAAATTTTCTTTGGGGTTGGGCGACCCTTTTGGGAGTTATAAGGAGAAAATAAATAGAAAAAATATAGTAATTTTTTAATTTTGGATTTGGCGTCCAAGTTGAGGTTTTAAAAAAATAAAATAAATTCGAATTTGCATAAAGTGAAGTGGGTGCCCAATTTGGGTTGGCCTCCTTGGGGGTAAAGGTGAAGTCAGCTATATAAAGGACATTGAAGTGGCATTCGAAGGGTATGTTATGGTGAATTTAATCTTTTATGGACTGTACTTTTGGCAAGCATAGTCTACAGACGAAAACCCTTGGCCTATGAGGTGAATTAGACGAAAACCTAATTCATCCTTGGGAAGGTTTCATCACGGAGACCTACTTGCACTTCATTGGGGAATAATCGTGGAGCAGAAGGGCAGATTGGTAAATCAGATTACTCAGATCAGACTGGACCAGCAGCTTGGTGGCATTTGTGCTTCATTGAGAGCTAGGGCTTTACCCTAGATAGGTGTGCTACCATTGGAGGATCATTGGTGTGATATTGGGAGGCGATTTGTGGAGTTGTTGGCAGTTAGGGTTTGGACATAGTCTGATTTTGCTACAGCAGAAGGGCAGACCTGGTTCGCCCAACATTGGAGGTGATTACTTGGGTGGATTGTTGATAAATCGCCTAGGGTTTAATCCTAGCCTTGAGTGCACCACTTTGGGAGGTTTTTGGAGGCAATATCATTCCTATTTTGCAACATTTTGGACAAGCTTGATATCTGGAATCATTCGCCCAGCTAGGACAAGCTTTTGGGAAGCCCTTTTCATGCAGTTTGGTATGTAAACATTTCTTTTTTGGGGATTGTTTGTAACGGCAGGTTTCTGGGATGTTTTTGGGCCTATTTGAGCCCATATTTTGATGTAATTTGCATGTGCAACAACTCAGATTTGTAACAGCAGTTTTGGATAATACTTTTCAGACTTGTTCCTCCATTTTGTTGATCAAAGTTGCTATTTTATGTTGCAGTTATATATCTGACTGAAAGTATAATTGAAAGGGTTCATATTCACTCTTATTTTGAGCAAGTTTGGAATACATATGTTAGTTGTTGTATTTGATTGCAATAAGAAATTTTATATCAGAAGTTAGGGTTTGAGCAGAAAATTTGAAATGCAAAAACTAGGGCAGAAATTTGAGTTTTGAAAATCAGAATTTAGGTCAACATCCTAGTTGGGATATTTCATTGGATCTACTCGTTATCTACTAGTTTGGCATTGTTCCGATTTTCTTGTTACTTGCTAGTGGTATTGATCATATCTACATGTTTATCTTTGATTGTAAATTGGATGGTTTGCCACCAGTAAGTTTTGATATTAATTGTTCATTAGCCACATCCTAGTTTCCATATGATTTCACTGTTGTACCCCAAATTAAAAATTTTGCTACACTTAGGCATTTTGAAGAAATGGTCAAAAGTCTTGTTAAAATTGTCAAAAAAGATCAAAATTGGGGATTTGCATGTCTTGCATGAGGGTCAAAAACTCAAAATTTTCAAAATTTGACGATTTGAGTTTGCTCAGAGCAACCAAATCTACAAAACCCAGATCTCAGTTTTTTGGCCCTAAATTTTAGGAAAATTTCTATTTTTAGAAACTTTCTAAAAATGGAACTTTTTTTCTGGGTTTTTTTGGGTTTCTTTTGAAATGAATGCTAGCAAAATTTTCTAAAAATAAAAAGTTTGGCTACTAGGGTTCAAACTGATTTTGATTGGTTGAAAATACTTCCTCATCAGGCTGGTCCAGTCGGAATCATCAAAAGATTAGTTTTGCCCTAATGGGTCTATCCTGCTTTTTTAGGAGCTCCAAGGTCATTAATGGAGGTCAGTCAACTGCCAGGTGTCAAATTCAGAGTCTTAGGCACTGCTCAGACCAAGAAACTACAACAAATGATCGAGGAACGAAGAACGAAGAATGAGGGCTGGAAAATCTTGAAAGCAACAAAATTTTTGCTAACACTAGAGAGTCCAAGCGCCCTAGTCTAGTCAAGGTGCCTGGAATTCTTTGCCTTGGTCATTTTTCATCTCCAACAGTTGAAGCAATGGCAAGCATGTGGAACGAAGGGAAAAGTTGAAATTTGCAAAATAAAAACTAACATTGCCAAGCATGGGCGCCCTAGGAGGAGATAGGCTCCCAGTCTTTCAAGGCCTCAAATGATGGAATTAGGGTTGCTCATCCCAGACAATGTTGCTCAGAATCCTCTCAGCTCCGCATTGAATCCATTGGCATAGTCATCAGATCAACCAGTCAGCCATAATTCGAGATCAAATGGAGAAGTCCAAATCATGAAATTATCAGAAAATGTTCTAAGTTTGGAAATTCTGGGCGCCCTAAGAGGAGATAGGCGCCTAGGGTTTTGGAGGCTTAAATCTAGGAATTAGAGTTTTCTAGATCAGTCAATCTCTTCAGAAACCTGCCAGCTTCGCAGTATAACCTTGATGAACTGTTATTATTTGTTACTCATATATTATTTAAGTTGGATAACTACTGATATGATATACTCCATCATAATTGTTATAAGTATAAATACATAAGATAACCATGGAAGAAGTGAGGAAGAGACTATCACTAGGTTGAGCAGATACTAGAAAACCTCCTAAGTACACCACTCTATGATGGTATGACTAAGTGCACCTCATGGAGCCAAGGGGGTGATATCCGCTCTTTGGCTTAGGAGGGGATGTTTACGGGTCTCCTATAGTAATCTCTTCCCAACTTCTACATGGATTGATTGATGGGACTGTTTTAAGGGAGTTGCAATCATAAGAGGAGTGGGTAAGATAGTTAGGATAGGGAAAGCAGATACAAGTTGTCCACCAAGTAGACCACCCCATGCGGTATGACTAAGTGTGCCAAATGAGGGCCAAGAGGGATGGTATATCCACTCTTGGGCTTGGTGTGATAAACTTTGGGCGGACCTATCATACTTCCACTCACTTCCCCTTATGATCCAACTCCCAATGTGAATTATGAATATTATGTGGTTTATGTATTGTAAATGCATGCATGAGATGAATAGATAAACATTTGTTATATATGTCTAATTATGTAAATTATGTTTCAATGATATCTAACATGATTTGTAGGTCCTAAACCAAGATTCAACAGGTTTGAAGCATTTAATTAATAAATAAAAATCCTAACTTCAGTAGCCTATACATCTAGAGCAGAAATCAAGATCACATTAGAAAGGGGACATTACAATTGGTATCAAAGCATAGTCCTGCCATCTTGTGAAAAGGCTAGTTAATGCAGGCTTACCAAAGAAGATAGCCTAGGAAGAACAACACCCACAACAACACCATGAATGAACAGATGAACAATGAAATGAGGGCCTTCATGGAACAAAATGAGAGGACAAACCAAGCACTCCTTCAAACCCTACAAGATATGAGTAATACCATCAATACCCTTAGACCCCAGTCTTCGAATGGAAGAGATACAAACTCTAACCATTCAGAAAGTAATAATATACCATCCATTCCTAGAATATCAAAATTCATTCATACTTAGGGAAGAAACACCAATGGGGGAGGAGGAAGACAACCCAAACTCTAATAGTGCTGAGGAGATTGCTAGAGCCTACTTAGGCTTGGAACCTGGGATTAGGGAAATTATTTCATTTGAAGAATTTTGTAAGGCTAAGTGACAAGAATCATCCAAAAGAAATAAGAAACAACATAATAAAAATTTAAAACAAAAAGTGAATAAATTAACCCTCCCCAACTTTGATGGATTAGGAAAGATTGCAACACATGCATGGATCCAAAAGCTAAACACCTACTTGAACCTTAGCCCTATGACCAAAGAAGATGTCGTCCAATTTGCCATCCTACATTTAGAAGGATTGGCCCATGAATGGTGGCACCATGGTAGCCACACCCAAGGGCACCAAAATGTGACATCGTATGATGAATTCACACAAAAACTTATACAAAGATTTGATAGAAAGCACCCACAAAAAGACTTCCAAGAACTAACTCAACTTAAACAACAAGGATCGGTCGAAGATTATATAACAAAATTCCAAAAGATTTCAGTTAGGGCTCTAGGGATTGATGAGGATCGACTTACCTTCCTCTTTGTAGAAGGACTAAAGGAGTCAATCCGAGGATTTGTGTGCACCTTAAACCCCACGTCCATGGAAGATGCAATTGATAAAGCCCTAAAACTAGACAACACACCCACAAAGGACAAATCATCAAACCAACACAACAATCACTCCTACAAAAAGGATGGGTATAAAAAGGGATTTCACAAAAGAGAACGATGTTATAATTGCAAGGAAAAAAGGGAACCAGGGCATGTTTGTAAGAAAGAAAACCTTAGAGAAACAATTGAGGATCTAAAAAGAAAGGGATTATGCTTCAAATGTAAAGAAAAATATGGGCCGGGACGCATATGTGGGAAGAGAAGCCAAGCTCATAACATAGAAGTAATATCCGAAGAAAACCCAAAAAAGAAGGTAAAGTATGACGAAGGAGAAGAAGAAGGTGGGACCTTGGCAGCCATCTCCAAGGCATCAAAACATCATCCATTTAGAGTTCGAGGTGTTATTAAGGGACAAAAAGTTACAGCCCTTGTGGATAGTGGGGCAATTCACAACTTTATTGATGAAGATCTAGCAAGAAAAATGAAACTTGAGATAAAGTATTTTAAGGGATTCAATGTCACCCTAGTTGATGGTTCTACCACCCCTTGTGCAAAAAAGATTTCACAATTAAATCTTACATTGGGAAAACATACCATCAAGGAAGATTTTTATATTGTAAACATGGGGGACACTGATGTAATATTGGGTGTCCCATGGCTGCACTACTTGGGAGAATTTTCAATGAATTTTTCAAAGTTAGAATTAAGTTTTCAACACGAAGGAAAAAAGATCCTCCTACAAGGACTATCCGACGGAACTCCAAGGGTAATATCATCCAAAAGAATGGAGAGAGTTGTTAGGCATGGACAAGCGGAATGGGTAGCCCAATGTTTGATCTTAGACAAATCCTCTACTAAAGGAAAATCCATTCACATTGATATACAACCATTATTGAATAAATGTAAAGTCTTTGGTGACATTCCCCCAGGACTTCCACCAAAGAGGGGTTTTGAACACTACATTGAATTAGAGGAAGGAGCAAAACCTGTTGTTACTACTCCTTATCGTCACCCCAGAAAGTACAAGGAGGAAATCGAAAAGGCCATAAAAGAATTACTAGAAATGGGGCATATCCAACCTAGCTCTAGCCCTTTTGCCTCATTCGTGGTACTTGTAAAGAAAAAGGATGGAACTATGAGAATGTGTATTGACTACCAGGCACTCAACAAAAAGACAATAAAAAATAGATACCCCATCCCGAGGATTGATGAACTGATTGATGAACTTCACGGAGCAAAGTACTTTTCAAAGATCGATTTGTGATCGGGGTATCACCAGATTAGACTAAGGAAGGAAGATACACCTAAAACAACATTTAAATGCCACTATGGCCACTTTGAATTCCTTGTCTTACCCTTTGGGCTAACAAATGCTCCCGCCACTTTCCAATCATGTATGAACCATATTTTTAGGGGGCAACTAAGGAAATTCCTATTAGTCTTCTTTGATGATATTCTAATTTATAGTAAAACCTAGGAGCACCTGAAACATTTAGATGAAGTATTGGGAATACTCGAACAAAATTCACTATTTGCCAAGCTATCCAAATGTGAGTTTGGGGAGGAAGAAATTCTATACTTGGGACACAAGATTAGCGATAAAGGAGTAAGTGTAGATGAAGAAAAGATTGAGGCCATAAGGAACTGGCCAAAGCCTAGGACCTTGACACACCTTAGAGGGTTCTTGGGACTTTGCAGCTACTATCGAAGATTTGTCAAGAATTTCTCCAAACTAACCGCCCGCCTAACTGACTTGACCAAGAAAGGAGCCTTCACTTGGAATGAAAAGGCACAAGAAACCTTCGAAAAACTCAAAGAAGTAATGAGTTCTTGCCCTGTCCTAGCCATACCAAATTTCTCTTCACCCTTTGAACTATGTTGTGATGCATCAGGGGAAGGTATTGGGGCGGTACTAATGCAAAACAAGCACCCCATAGCCTTTGAAAGGAGGAAACTTAAAGATATAGAAAGAACATACTCTGTTTATGACTAGGAAATGTTAGCAATTATGCATGCCCTAGCAAAATTTAGACAATACCTAATATGTGGGAGATTTATAGTAAAGACTGATCATAACAGCTTGAGGTTTTTTTGAACCAAAAGGACTTAAACGATAGACAACAGAAATGGGTGAGCAAATTACAAGAATATGATTTCGACATTGAGTACATGAAAGGCAAAAACAATACTGTAGCTGATGCCTTATCACGGAAACCTCACCTCGGTGTCATGACAGTAGTATCAATCGAATGGAAGACATCCATACTTATTGAATATGCTAAAGACACATATTCAAGTGACATAATAGAAGGAAGGGTACAAGATGAGAAGTATTGAGTTGTTGATGACCTCATCCTCTACAAGAATAGGGTATACATCACTCTAGGGTCAAAACTAAAGAAAGAGATTCTGAAGGCATATCATGACAATCCCTTATCCGGGCACCAAGGATATTACAAAACCTACAAGCAAATCAGGGAAAGATTCTCATGGAAAGGCCTCAAAGGTGATGTACTAAAATATGCTAGAGAATGCATGGTTTGCCAAAGGAATAAGGAAGAACATACATATCCGGCAGGGCTTCTCCAACCCCTGCCTTTACCAAATCAGAAGTGGGAAAGTATCTCTATGGATTTCATAACAGGACTACCAAAGGTACAAGGCAAAGACTGCATATATGTGGTAGTGGACCGTCTAACCAAGTATGCACACTTCATGGCCATAGCAATAGACTATAGAGCCCCACAAGTGGCATAAATTTTCTTTAAAGAAATCTTTCGGTTACATGGCCTTCCCTCGAATATTGTGAGTGATCGAGATAGTCGCTTCCTTAGCTTATTCTGGTAGGAACTATTCAAGGTAGCAAGAACTGAATTAACACCCAACACCAGCTACCACCCACAATAAGATGGACAAATAGAGATTGTAAATAAGTGATTAGAAGGATACTTAAGGAACTACGTCACAGGGCAACAAAACACATGGATCAAATGGCTACACCTGGGGGAGTATGCTATAACACCACTCACCACATGTCCATTGGAATGAGCCCGTTCCAAGCACTATACGGGTACTCAGCAACATCTTTCGGAGACTTGATCCAGTCAGAAAATCATGTGCCTAGAGCAAAAGACTTCATACAACAAAGTATGGATATCATGAACACACTCAAGGACAATCTACATTAGGCACAAAACCAACAAAAAATATATGCGGATAGAAAAAGAATCGAACGGACATTTGAGATCGAGGACTTGGTCTTCCTAAGGCTACAACCATACAAACAATCATCAATCAAGACAAGTGGGGTGGAAAAACTCAAACCCTGGTTCTATGGACCCTATAAGGTAATAAGATAGGGGAGGTGGCTTATGAACTTGAACTTCCCGCAAACAGTCGAATCCACAATATATTCCATGTCTCCAGCCTAAAAAGGGTCTTGGGACAACAAGTCATTCCTTGTGAGGAGTTGCCACCACTCGACGAGGAGGGTAGACTCATCTTGTAACCAGAAGGAATCCTTGATGTGCGAGAGAGAAGACTAAGGAATAGGACAATTAAGGAATACCTCATCAAATGGAAGGGCTTACCTACAGAAGATGCCACTTGGGAAGGAGCAGACATAATTAATCATCCAACCCTTAAGATGCTTGAGGACAAGCAAATTCGAGAGGGGAGGACTGTCATATCCCTCCTAAAATTGTAAGATTTTGAATAAAACAGTGATATTATTTTGGCAAATTATAATATTCATGCTTTAATATTCAAATATCAAATATTTAAATATAAGTACAAATCAACATTAGAATAAAATGATAATAAATAAACATATAATGAAAATTAAAATTGAATAAGATTAGAATTCTATAATCATTATAAAAAATATATAAATAAATAAATAAAATAAAATAAAATAATATAGATCATTATTTATAATTACTGTGGATCCTAAACAAGTATTCATGATCATTATTATTTAAAAAAAAAAAAACATAAAAAAATAGCTATCTACAGCACCGCTTCACTTTACCCAGTCATCCTAAGGAAGTGACATTTCACTCAAGAGAAGCACTTGATGAGGACGTGACTACTCATCAAGCAAGGTTTGATATTTAAATGAGAACCATTTCAAAGAAAAAGGCATCATTCTTATCAATCGGTAGTGGAAGAAGTAAGTATTGCGGCTGGCAGAAAGTGAACTTCTTGCAGATCGAACAGGTAAGTAAATGCTGTTACAAAAATAAGTAATTTACAGTTATGTTAAAGATCAGCCAAAGTGTGATTAAATGATAAATAATGAATGTTGAGCAAATAAATTAAGGACTTAGTAATAGTTGGTATTTGACATGTATATTTAATATATATATGAGATAAATATGAATACATTAGGTATAACATGGTTGCTGTATATATATGTTGTAATGCATATGTTGATGAACATATTTTGGTAATTAAGTACAATGATAACCTTGATGAATTGTTATTATTTGTTACTCATATATTATTTAATTTGGATACCTACTGATATGATATACTCCGTCATAATTGTTATAAGTATAAATACTTAAGATAACCATGGAAGAAGTGAGGAAGAGACTATCACTAGGTTGAGCAGATTCTAGACAACCTCTTAAGTACGCCACTCTATGATGGTATGACTAAGTGCACCTCATGGAGCCAAGGGGGTGATATCTGCTCTTGGGCTTAGGAGGGGATGCTTATGGGCCTCCTATAGTAATCTCTTCCCAACTTCTACATGGATTGATTGATGGGACTGTTTTAAGGGAGTTGCAATCATAAGAGGAGTGGGTAAGATAGTAAGGATAGGGAAAGTAGATACAAGTTGTCCACCAAGTAGATCACCCCATGCGGTATGACTAAGTGTGCCAAATGAGGGCCAAGAGGGATGGTATATCCGCTCTTGGGCTTGGTGTGATAAACTTCGAGCAGACCTATCATACTTCACTCACTTCCCCTTATGATCCAACTCCCAATGTGAATTATGAATATTATGTGGTTTATGTAATGTAAATGCATGCATGAGATGAATAGATAAACATTTGTTATATATGTCTAATTATGTAAATTATGTTTCAATGATATCTAACATGATTTGCAGGTCCTAAACCAAGATTCAACAGGTTTGAAGCATTTAATTAGTAAATCAGAATCCTAACTTCAGTAGCCTATACATCTAGAGTAGAAATCAAGATCACATCAGAAAGGGGACATTACAGTCACCAAATGGATGAATTTGCAATAGCACCCTCTGGTATGTTTTCTTCAGTTTTGAACACAACCATCAACAAATCCATTAGAGTTGGCAGTCAACAAATATTGAAGACAGAGCGAAGGGGTGAAGTCAAAGGCAAAATGAAAATCCTAAGAAAATTCTAAGTCTGAAAGCCATGGGCGCCCTAGGAGGAGATAGGCGCCCAAGTGTTTGAGGCTCTAAAAGCAATTTTCAAGAAATATCATTCCCAAGATACTCCCTTCAGAATCCTCCGAGCTATCCAACGAGTCCAGCCATCAATTCATCGGATGCCCTGATCATCCAAAAACGAGAATTCATCAGAAGATCAAAAAACAAGCAAAAGTTGAAGATTATCAAAAATGGCTAACTTTGGTAAGCTTGGGTGCCCCAGGTAGCCAGGGGCACCCAACTTTTTGAAGAATCAAATGAAGTTTTTATCAAAAATTGCCTCCAAACAAATCTCATCAATTCAACCAGGCTTCGCAATGGATCGTTCAGCCAATCCACGGGATCAATCTGGTGGCCGGAATCAAGGATCAAACTGGGGTTAAAAATCAAGCAAAAGTTGAAAATGATGAAATTTTGGCCAAGTTTGTCTAGGGAAAACACTTCTAGTCAAGAAGGGCGCCCAAGGCTCAATGCCTTAGAAATTTTTTCAATTTTCATCATTCATCATTCGAAAAGTGTCCAAATTCAATGCACCTGCTTAGGATTGGCTTCAAGAAGTTTTAAAGCTTAGGAATAAAGCATTTTATTTATCCTCAAAATTTATTTAAGAGGGCTTTGGTGTTCATTATTCACTTTTTGCAGGTTGGAGTCTAGAGGAGGAAACATAAAATTTTATTCATTTCAAGATTCGAAGGCCAAAACTTGGTAATTTTTCAGAGTTCATCATATTTTCCGGATCAGCACACAAAAGGGCTCGCTTTTTCATGCTTTATTTCTCCAGGGCATCAATTTTCAAAGGAAGGGGGTCATCTTTTACAATTTTCAGCAATCTGGGTCAGCTTGGTTCATGATTCTCAACAATTTTGGAAAAAATTTCAATTTTCAAGAACCTGCTTTTTTCATGCATGTCCAAGAAATCTTCAGTATTTTCAAAAACTGATCAACTGGGTTCATACAAAACATGATTTTGCACAAAACCCAGCTCTCAACTTTTTTTCGAGAAAAATTCTAAAATTAGGGTTTTTGCTTTTTCAACTAGCCATCAACAATTTTCAAAAACGAATGATCTAGGTCTTCTTGCAATGAGATTCTCTTCAAAACCCATATCTCAGATTATTTTTGAAAAATCTGCCCATTTGAAGAAGAAAAATCAACAAGCTATTTTTAGCTTTTGTGCAAAACTTGTCCGAGCATAGTCGAGTTTACAGTGAAACTTCAAGTTTTTCAGCATATAGTATTCTCCTATGGGATTCAGAGCCAAACAAGTGTTGTATCATAATTATTTGAACAAACAATGTTGAGAAGTGCTTTTCAATACTACCATGGACAAAAAACATCATCATCTTAGTCAAAGAACATGAAAAGGTGTGGTATGAGTAATAGGACAAGTATTTGAAAAGAGTTGAACAATATTCTTCCTTTGAAAAATCAGGAGAAGTTTTAGAAGCATAAAAGCTGCGAAAGATATGCTAAAGCAAGAGGATATATTTATAAAAGGTCATCACTACAGTTGCAGAGCCGCCAGATTTGATAAAGCAACCGATGAGATGTGAAAGATTTTTTGAGTTTAATTGCAGAAGATGAAGAAATCCTAGAAAAGCGGAATATGGCCATTGATAGTATCAACATACCTGATAGAGAGGCAATTTCCAGCTTTTTGGCGGATGTGGTTGAGATTTAAAGCAACAACTTTCTCCAAACTTTCTTCCCATTCTTATCTCATGCTTTTTTTCTATTCTTGGCTCATGCTTATCCATTCTTTGAAGGAGAAGAGAAAACAAGTTGTAATAGTTGGCACTTTCCCTGTTTTTATGCTTTCATAGGTTGTTAGATGCTTATCTTGTTTTTGTTTTAGAAATAAAGCTTGCATATTGGCAAATCTTAGTTGTAAAAGCAAGGAGATTTTAGGGTTCCCTACTCCTTTGCTTGTGTATAAATAAGGGCAGCCTTGCCCATTTTTCTTGAACGGTTACTATGATAGCAAATTGCTGAGCCTATTTTGCCTGCAAGTTGTTGTTGTTCAGTTTCATATTCACTTAGTGTAAGAGCAAGCTTGTATGCCTCTTTAGCTGCAAGTTATTGTTCTGTTCTTGTATCTTGTGTTAATGTATTATGGTTGATCGCTAAACTGTAAGCCTATTTTGCTACAATCCTGCTGTCCCAAAAGTGTGATCTTTGTTCTTGAGATTTGAGAAATAAAGTCTTGTGCCTACTTTGCCCTGATATAATGTCTCAGATTTCCGTTTTATGTGTTATGTTTATATAATCTTTGTTTCAGCTTGCATTGAAAGTAAGTAGATGTGCGTTGGGAGAAAAGTTTATTTAAGTATTTATGTCAAAGAATCCTTCCTTGTTCATTTCTAACTCTCATGCTCTGCGTTTACTTGAGAAGTTAGAAACGTCATTAGAGTAGGCTTAGTCGTAGTTGAACTTCTAAAAGAGAAAATCTCAGCTACGTTCCTTGAGTTTTATAACCTTGTGCTCTTAGCTGAACAAAAAGATAGGCAAATTAGTTTTAGTTTACTTTCTTTTAAGCAACATCAACAAAGAGGGAGTTTCCCCTCCTAATTTGAAGAGCAATTTATCTGTGCATGGCTGTCCATTTCTAATTCGCATTCCAGAGGTGTGAATTGAAATGCCAACACTCACCTTGCCCTCATCGGGATCTTAGTGAAAAAAAAGAACATGGGTTTGTGTTGATTTTAAAATTTGGTGAAATTTGGCTAACATTATTGCCAAGGGCATTACAACAAGATACTCTAGTTATATAGGAAGGTCAAGTAATCTACTTGTCTTGCCTATTATGTGCACCCTTCTTGTAGTCATCTCCTTATTGCAACCTCACACTAGAAGCTGTTTGTTTTCAGCATAAAGGGGAGTTCAATTTGTAAGAGATAAGTGCTTTAATACATTGTTATTTGTTATATACTTGTTTGTCTTTTATGCATTGCCCTTCATTGCATGTCATCATCAAGCCAAATCAATACACCTTATTCCTACTCCTTTACTTTATTCTTTCAGATTGCTTTATAAGAAGGTCAGGTATTTTTTGTGTATGTTAGACAGGCCCCTCTTCTCTAGAGTCCTCCTTAGTGCATACACTTTGCAGATCATAACCGGATACCAAGTGTGCTCTTTGGAGTCATCCAAGCTTTGTCAAGGGAGATTTCTACTTGTCGAAAGCATCATGTAAAAAGGAACGACTGGCATACAGGGTGTCAACAGGATCAGGTAGGTAGCAAATTCAAAGGTTGAGTGACTTGGCTTGCATTGCTCTTTATTCAATTTCACTTGAACTTCCATATCAACAACTTGAGCAGATCGTTTCCCTCTGATCACTTGCACCCATGTTTTTGTTCCTCCATTTTATTTTTTGAATAGTCAATAAGTTAATGTTTACTTCTTCTGGTGTTTCTGCTGGCTAGGAATGCCAAATTTATTCACATTATTTTTGTTAGGTACCTCCTGAGGCTGTCCAATGTGTTGGATCTCATTAGCCAGCGGAGACTTACAATTGTACGACTCTAGAAATTCTTTCTTTGAGCAAAGGCAATGTTGACAAGAGATGTTGAAATCTGGACTGTATTTTCTCAATTTCTGAGATCTTGTTGCTGAGTCTGCTCTATTGAACCCTAGGAGCCTTGACCTTGTAAAACCAAAAAGTTTTGAACTCTTGAGGTCTAAGAAATTCCAGGTTCAGGGTTTTCAGGTTGTGACTCCAGGTATTCTCAAATTGCAGACTTTCACAGATTTTAGGATTATTCAAAAACCCCAGTTTGAGAGAGGAGCCAGTACTTTTCAGTCTGGATTTTACAAATACAAGAGATGGAGAGAATTAATGTGTAGCTGAGAGAAAGCTAATAATACAATGTTGTCAAAGAAAATAATGTTGCACAGAGGGATGAAAAACTTATTAACACAATTGGGACAGTATTTCCAAAATAATGCATTTTGGGAAGTAATAACATGGTTGACTACAGGAATGAAAGAAAGCTTTGTAAGAGAAGCAGAGGGGCAAGTAATGATGAAGTAAAATATCCTAAGAAGAGATGCAAAGAGGTGATACAAAGGGTGTTGCAGGACCAGAGGGTCTGAGCAGAGCAAGTTGTAACTGTATGCAAACATCTGCACATTTACTGGAAAAGTCTTGTGCTTCTGCAAAATAATGTGGTAGTGATCATTTGGCAGAGAAAGAAGACAAGGCTCTGCACGAAGTACCCATTTTGGGTGCATAGGTAACACAGATAATGACTGATTGAGATTTCAACAAAGGAAAGATTTGGTGGTAAGAGCAATTGAAAAGGGAACAACTTCAGCACAGCCAGGCTGTAGTGGAGAATCAAATTATGTGAGTTAAAATTTATTTTTAGAGATATCTTTTGAAATTGTAAACATTTTGCTTTTGCATGTTGACGTTGATGATAGCTTTGGTTGATCTCACTTACTATCTGCTTCTGATTTAGCAATTCTGGAACTGAGTGTGGTCTATCAATGGAGTTTCAGCCCTTTCTGTAATGCTGAGCATGGCTAGGAAATTTTCGATTCTGGGTTTCCGAAGAGAGGGTTTGGTAATTATTAGTTTTCATTGTTTGTGGAGTGCTCTTCTGAAATTGTAGTACAGGACATGTCTGATATTTACAGTCGGGTTTTGTTCTGTAAGCGGGATCTCCTTTCTTAAATGAGCATGAAAATGAAGATGTAATAGTTATTAGCTTATTGCCTTAAAAATCATTGTTATACACACAAAGTTTATAAAGTAACATTTGCAGAAAACCGTACATCAAGCTCTTACTTTTGGCTTGAAAGTTATGTGTACTTTTGATTGGCTGCAGTATAGATATATAACATTGTTGTACCCCAAAATTAAAATTTTTGTTACACGTAGACATTTTGAAGAAATGAGTAAAAGTCTTGTTAAAATTGTCAAAAAGGTCAAAATTTGGGTGTGCGTGTCTTGCATGAGGGATTAAAACGTAAAATTTTCAAAATCTGACGATCTGGGTCTGCTCAAATCGACCTAATCTACAAAACCCATATCTCAGTTTTTCATCCCTACTTTTTAGGAAAACTGCTATTTTTAGAAATTTTCTAAAAATAGTAACTTTTTCTGGGTTTTTCTAGGTTTCTTTTGAAACGGATATTGGCAAAACTTTTTAAAAATAGAAAGTTGGTCCATTAGGGTCCAGACTGATTTTGATTGGCTCAAAATACTTCCATATCAAGCTGGTGTAGTCAGAGTCCCAAAATAATCAGTTTTGCCCTAGTGGGTCTATTCTGCTTTTTCATAAGCATATTAGGAACTCCGAGGCCATCAATGAAGGTCAGTTAGCTGCCAGGCATCAAATTCAACATTCAAGCGTTCAACTGAAGGTGAGTTAGAGAGAAAGCACGAGGAACAAGGAAGGAAGGTGAAAATTATGAAAATATTCTAACACTGCTTGTCATGGGCGCCCTAGGAGAGAATAGGCACCCATCTTTTTAGGGCATTAAATGTTGAAATTAGGGTTTAAGCCTCCTATCAAAGTTGCTCAGTCTTCTTCCAACTTCGCAATGAATCCAACGGTGCAGTCATCGGATCATCTAGTTGTCCGGGATTCGAGGCCAAACAGGGAGGATTCAAACAGAAGTCAGAATGAAAAACATGAAAATTATCAAAATTTGACTAGGTATGGGAACTTTGGGCGCCCCAGGTGAAGAGGGGCGCCTAGCTTTTTGGAGCACCTAACTCAGCAGTTAGGGTTTGTGAATATGCTCAATCTCTTCAGGATTCAGCCAACTTCGCAATGCCTGTCTCTGTCAGAGCATCCGACTGTCCAATCTCCGGTAGATTTAGATCAAAGTGGAACATACAAAATGGAGGTTTGAACTTGAAGATGAAAATCAGATGAAAAATGGCAAGTTTGGAGGGTTTGGGCGCCCCAGGAGAGAAGAGGCACCCAAGTTTTCAAGGGCCTAAACAGATGAATTTGCAGATATAGCTCTAACGTGATTTCTTCAGAGTTGATCAAGCTCTCCAACGAGATATTCAGCACATTAATCGGAGTTTGCAATCGCCAGATACAAGAGGCTAAACAGAGGGTTTGATGAGAGTTAAGAATTGAGATTCAAAAACAAACATGAGAAAGTGAAAAATATTCTAACTTTGGTGAGTTTGGGCGCCCCAGCTTGCTAGGGGCACCCAAGCTTTTGAAGGCCCAAATTCAACTGTTTGATGAAGTTTCTCCCAGGAGACCCCTCTTAATATCTCCTCAGCTTCGCAACGAGCATAACCATCAATCAATACGATGCCCGGATCACTAGATTCGACAAGATCATCTGTAGAAGAGGAATTAATGAAATTAAAAATATTCTAAGTCTGTGAAGGATGGGCGCCCCTGGAGAGGTTGTGCACTGATGATTTTGAAGGATCAAACGAAGTTTTCCGCCAGAGACGCCTCCAGAACAATCTTCTCAGAATGGGTCAGGCTCCGCGATGAATCATTCAGCTCGCTCATCAGATTAGTTTGCAAGTCGGAAATCGAGGTCAAAGTAGGGGGTTAAAGTTATGTAAAGTTGAAAATATCAAACAAATGACTTACACTGCTTGAAGTGGGCGCCCCTAGCCAAGAAGGGCGCCCAACTTCCCATGCCTTAGTAAAATTTTCAAGATTTTCAAAGTTTCCAAGTTTGTGAGATGAAAGATGGACGCCCAAGTTCAATGAACAGAGGTTTTTAGGGTTTTGAGGATGAAAGCAAAAGAAAGCTAGCTTATTTCAAACCCTAAGTCTATTTAATACATCACTTCAATGCAACATTCATCATTTTCGTATGTGGCGTCCCAAGGAAAAAGTTGGAGCAACAAGTTTGAAGAGTTTTTCAAGATTCAAGAACTCAAGTTTGCTGGTTATTCATCAAATTTTTCAGACCAGCAACATAAACCTTCGCTTTTTCATGCTTTTTCATCTAGAAGATCAAATTTTTCAAGAAGAAGGCCAAGATTTTCAAATTTTCAGCCATCTGGGTCTTATCATCTCATTCTTTTGAAGAAATTTTCAAGAAATTCATCAAGTTGCAGCAGCTGCTTTTTGCTTTGCATGTCAGTGAAATCTTCAGTGCATTCAATTTTTAATCATCTGGGTCCTTTCAAATCAGTCTTCTGAAGAAAACCCATATCACAGCTTTTTTTCAAGAGAATTTCAAATTCTAGGGTTGGCTGTTTTTTCGATCAGCCATCAGTGTTTTTCAAATCTAATCAACTGGGTCCATTTCTAATTATATTCTGAACAAAACCCAGGTGCCAGCTTTTCTTTGTGAAAATTGAAGAAATTAGAGTTTGCTGCTTTTTTAGTCTAAAATCAAAATTTTCAAAAACGGACAATTTGGGTTGTCTTGCAACGAAATTCTGAGCAAAACCCATATCTCAGAAATTTTTTCAAAAATTTGTCCGTTAGAGGAAGAAAAATCAGCATTCTAAAAATAGTAAGTTGCTCAAAACTTGTCTGAACCTAGGCAAGTTTATAGTCATTCTTCAAGGTTTCCGAGATGGAGTACACTCCCAATGTTTTCAAGAACGAATCAGCTCTCTATCATGATTACATCAAAACAGCTGAGACGGATTTACATCACATTAAGCCGGTGTTTGATCTACACGCTTTAGAGAGCGCAGGCAACACTTCAATCAGAAACCTAAGACACTCTGGACTTCTTGCAGTAGCGTCTATTCCTATATCAATTCAGAGTCTTGAGTTCGTAATCGCTTGCATCAAGCATTACAACCCGGCTACAAGGGAGATTCAATCAATTGATGGCAGATTGATTTGCAGTTTGAAGTCTGATATGATCGAGAAATGTTTTTCCATTCCTCCATGGCCTGAAAGTGTCACTATTTCAAAGAGTGAATGTGAGAGGATATGGGAAATGCACAAGGACAAGTACAGTAAGAAGATTGCACAAAGGTGGATGAAAAAGAAGCATAAGACTTTGCCTAAGAACGTTGAGCGAGGGGAGTTCAAAGATGAGATTGCTATCATAATCACCTTGCTCAACAGGGTAACTGGATCAAAAGACGCTACCAAGTTTCAGCCTTGGATGTTTTACGCCATACCCCACATCATGAAGAAGACTAAGTTCTATGATTGGCCCACCTTGATCAGTGACAGCCTATGGTTCAGCGGTTTCAAAAGAACACAAGAGGCAGATCCTTGCTTGGAGAGAGCGTCATGTTTTCAAAGTTAAAACTTACGAGAGGATATCCGAAGAGTTTATTGCCTACAGACAAAGGGTGATCGAAGCTCTTCTTTTCATTAATGAGTTTGTCACAGAGATTCCCTCTCGGTACAGTCTTGAAGATGGTTCCTACGTCGGGCTTGATGAAGTGCAAGCTCAATTTCAGAGTGTTGTTCACAACTGTGATAGCGGCAATCTAGTTGGTGGGAGAATGAGTCATATTTCGATGATGTCAGCAAGATTTGAAAAAGCGGCCAATGAGGTCGAAGACTTCCTGGGATCAATCGCAAATGGAGAGGATATCTTAAAAAAACACAATTTTGCTATTGATGGGATAGATGCACCAAACTGGGACATAGTTTTAGGGGATGTGATTGAGATTTGAAATGGCTTTCATCTAGAAGCTTTCTTTCCGCTTTCTTTCTATTCTTGGAGCAATTCTTATCCATTCTTTGAAGAAGAGAAAGAAGATAAATGTAATAGTTGGTGTTTCCCGCTTTTTCTACTTTCTTAGATGTTAGATGTTATCTTCTTTCTAGATTTAGAAATAAAGCTTGCTTGTTGAGCAAGGCCTAGATTGTGAAAGCAAGGAGATTTTAAGGTTCCCTACTCCTCTGCTTGCCTATAAATAAGAGCCTTTGCTCATTAGTTTTCTTTAACCATGCTAGTGATAACAAAACGTTAAGCCTATTGTGCCTTCTATTTGTTATTCAAGTGTTGTTCAATTGTTTTATGATAGCGAATTGTTGAGTCTCTTTTAGCCAACAAGGAGTTGTTGTAATTGTTGTTCCTATTGTGTAAGAACAAGATTGCAAGCCTCTTTAGCTACAAGCTCTTGTTCCAGGCATGTTAGTAGTAGATTTTGTTCCATAAGTTTGAGAAATAAAATCACGAGCCTCCTTTGCCTTGATATAACGTCTCAGATTCCCGTTATTTGTGTTATGCTTTTATGATCTTAATTTCAGTTTACATTGAAGTGTGTAGATGTTTGTTGGAAAAGAGTTTATTGAAGCACTTTGTCAGATAATCAACCTTGTTCATTTCTAGTTTCTCTTGCTCTGCGTATTACTTGAGAAGTTAGAAACGTCTTTAGCTTAAGTTAGTCGTAGTTGAAGTTCTTAAAACAAAAAATCTCAGCTGCGGCGTTTGTGTTTAATAAACTTTGTGCTCTAGCTGATCAAAAAGATAGGAAACTTAGTTTTTAGTTTACTTTCTTTCAACACCATCAGCAAGAGGGAGCTTCCCCTCCTAATTTGAAGAGCAGTTTTACTGTGCATAGCTGTCCGTTTCAAATACGCATTCCAGAGGTGCGAATTTAAATGCCAACAAATACTTAAGTTGTATTTCCACTTTTGAGTTATGTCTGGCACAACAGCGATGGAATTTCAAGATTGGAAGTACTTTGACTGACCCATAATACTTTAACTTCTATATCCATTTCTGATTTGCTGAAATTTTCAAGCTGCTGTGTGTTATAGAGTTTGATTTTTAGGATCACAAAACTTATTATTGTGTCATTTTGTGACAATTGAGGATGTTTTTATTAAACTTCTCTAATTCATTGTTAATTAATTTTATACTCAATAACATGACCAGAATAAAGGTAGTATTAAAAACTATAGTGTTTTGTACGGAATGTTGTGCAAGAAAGGCTTATTGAGTAGACAAATATTCCAGTCATCTCTAACACATGCAGTTGTCCAATCACTTTGAAATTTTTATTTGCAGTTTCTTAAATTAATGAGTCATGGTGTGTATTCTATGTATTAATCCCTTTTTGTTGTTGAATGCAAGCTTTGAAGAAGATTCACCATTGGTTGATACACATACGTATTGCATGCTTGAGATGATTTGCATTCCAAATGACTGCCTAAGCCTTAACTTACCCAGTGACTGACCTTACTGCTCTCATATTAATGGCTTTTAACCTTTAAAAAATATTATTTAAATATACAGGACAATTTTTCTTTACATCTACTTGCAAATTATTTTATTTAATTCTTATAGTTAACTTATTTGTTTTAAAGAATCTCTCTTAAATGTTTTCATTTCATTTTGTGTAATAATTTTACTCATGATCATCTGGAAAATGTTGCGTATATAGAGTCACGGTGACTTTGATTCTCATATTGTGCAGCATCACTTATGACGTGTTTACAAGATCATCCTAGGAAAGGTGAGAGGATTGCACTGTCTCCTAGTGGCACTTTGGCTGCTATTACAGATTCTCTCGGTCGTATACTCCTACTTGACACCCAAGCTCTTGTTGTTGTCAGATTGTGGAAGGTAAGTTACCTAATCTACTTATCAAGGAGACTGACATCCTTGTTAATGTTGTGGATTTGTATTTTCCCTAGAACAATATTAGAAGTCTGAAAGATAATCTGTCTTTTACAGGGCTATCGTGATGCCTGTTGTCTATTTATGGAAGTACCTCTTAATGCAGATACACCTTCCATGGATGCTGTTGGAAATGAAAAGTTAAAGCATGATTTTTGCTTGTGTTTGGCCATTCATGCTCCTCGAAGAGGTGTAGTGGAGGTAATAACAACTAGTTCTATCATGTTTACAAATTCATGAATTGCCCCCATTGTCTTTTGGTTTAAATTCAAGAGCTATTCAAGAAAGTTGAAGATGTTTTTTGCCATTTTACTTGTACTTTCTAATCAAGATTTTGCAGATATGGACAAAATTTATCTGTTACAAAATAACCAGAGATTTGTTGATTTCTGTAACTTACTCTTCAAAGTGTCACACTAGGATAGAGATCATCATATATCCTTCAGAAACAGTTAACTACTTACCTGGTCACCCTGATGGAGATTTGTTGATTGCTGTAGCTTATCCTCCGAAGTAGCCACACTAAGATAGTGATATTCATATTTACTTTGGAAACAATTAACTATTTGCCTAGTCACCCTGATGCTCCTACTCTAGAGGAAGTGTTATTCCAAAGCCAATGAATATATCAGAAAAATTCTGTTTTCTGTTAAACACAGCAGAAGATTCTATGCCTTAATTTGGTTCTTAAGAGAACATCCCAAGCATGCAATCTTTCATATTGATCATTAAACATACCAGAAGTTTTTATGCCTCTTTTTTTTTAAGAAAACATTCTAAGCATACAAACTGTGAAACTTATTCTTCACTAATATAGATTTGAAGGTTGGGTCAGGGAAATTGAATGTATTCGATGTCAGCAAGCTGGCATACTACAAAACGATATAGATTTGAGTTGTAGACATAAGATACAAAAATATGCATAATTACAACAAACAGAGGTGTAGGTGCATCAAAAACTGGGATGCATCCTTCATTATCTATCTCCATTGGGAATTGTCTTTTCCCCCAAAAATAGCTTATAATGGTTCACAAATCTGCTGAGCTTATTCTTATGACGAGGTCAATTCGAGTTTATATCATCCACACATGATTCAGTGGTGCCACTGTAGAAGAACATAAACAATATTTGCAAAGAATTGGGGATATAAGAATACCAAATTTCTAAAGATTTGCTTATAAAGAAATAACTATCAAGTGGAAGAACCAAAGTGTCAAGAAGATCCATGTGTTTATCGGATTTCAGAGTGTATACAAAAAGTAATAATATTCTAGATTTAATTTTCATTTCCATTCAATATATTACACTTATATAGGATTTTGATCTCCTATATTATAGGAACCACTCCCTAATAATATGAGTTGTTCTAACAACTCATATACCTATAATCTCTCGTATATTATCCTACACATAACATTATAACAAAGCACACTAATAATATTAATTTGTTTCTCAACAACTTAATATTAGTTACACTTATAATACCAATTTAAACACCCATGTGAACACTAACAATAAATTTCCCAACATTCCCCCCTTTAGTGTGAACATGGTAAAAACTCACACTTTCAACTGCAGTAAGCCCAACACGATCTCGATTCAAACAAAAGGAACCTCTCATCAACCTTTCATGGTGTTCACTCAGGCTTACCACAAACTTGGACATGAACAGGAACTCACTCATTTGTTCACCTCATATGGTTTTCTGGATTACCACTAACCTTTTCAAGATCCATGAACTACATTACACTAGTGTGTTTGTTCACAACAATTTTTTTTCGGTACATCACATGAAATGGAAACAGAATCGTATGCCTATGCATACTTTGCATACTGCTATCCGGATCTTGCTGCACATGATCACCTACATATGAGACCTTATCCTGCTTTCACTTCTAGTGAACTTATCACTGGCCGATCACACTTCCAAGAAGTCCGACAGTCAAAGGATCTCTATAGCCAGCTGCTCTCCTATACAACTGTTGCAACATCAATGATGTTAACATTCTCTTTCTTTCAAACTCAACAGGGGAATATTTACAATGTTTTCAATTGTAGCAACTGTTGTTGACCACTACCACTCGATCTTTAACAGCATAGGAAACTACCACTGGCATTGGAAGTTACCCTTGACTTTAGCCGATTTGGCACAAAAGGGAAATGGAATATTGTTGATATTCCCTCCCCACCCCCACAAAATGAAATTTTCACTTATTTAAAAACACATAGAAAATGAAAAGAAATGTCACTAATACAAAAAGCAACCTCATTTCTTTACATCTTACTCATCTGAAGAAAGATCTCCACTTATCTGGTTTAATGTGTCTCACCCTCCTATATTCCCCCTCTTTTGTGAATTGGTGCCTATTGTGCTGCCCTTCTACTTCAGCTTTATCTCCTCCATATTTGAGATCATGATTGAACAATAGGAAAAAGGAATCGTCATAGCTTTAGGAAACTCCTTAAGCCTTCTTCCTCTACTTTCAAGCTCATGCAAGTTAATTGCAACAGCTGAATGAGAGAAGAACAAATTCCGTCATCCCAATTGCAAGATAGGACTTAGACATTCAAATGTAAGCACTTTTATTTCAGTCATCTAAAGAACTCAATATGATGAGAAACCACGCCAATTGCAGACTCCATCATACATGCCGATAAATATGGTGCTGTTGGGGTAGCACATGGAAATCAATGCCTGTGCGCCCACCATGCCGCAGCTACTCGGATTTATTCTTCATATGACTGACGTGTACCTAGCAGTCGACTTTGATTTAGATGCCATAACTACTGATCCTTATTTTTTGCATGATATGTCCATGAAAGAGTTGTGCCCATATCTCCAATATGCTTGCAGTGGATCTTTGAAAGATCTCAGGCACTTTTGGTTTATCTTTGCTAATGAAGGAGACAAGAAAAAATAAGCATACCCATACTAGCAATAAGGCCATCGACAACACCCTTCATTGCTCGCGCAACTGGATTTTCTCTCTATTTCTCTATAATATACAAATCTCTCAGGTCAAACTTGAGACAAGACACAAGCATAGCAATTCCAAACCTTTATATATCCTCCACCAAATTGCCAATACCAATGAAATTATGCACTCTGAGAATGGCAGCACCAATTTTGAAACGAATCTTGCACACTCTAGTGATGGCTAAAAACGGTAGTCTTCTACACCAATTTGTAGCGGGTTTCTTTTTATTGGTATGGGCCTGATCTTTATTGAATATGGCTGCTCACATGATAGACGTGACGATTTTGATATAGCGGGATCAACTACTTTTATTCCTACAAATAAATTTCTGCAATGTGCTAACAAAAGACAAAAATCTCCACACCTATGCTACTCTAGTCCTTTAGCCAGGAGGATTACAATGAGCTCATGTTCCAGCCCCTCTCGTGAGAGAGTCAAGGCTGTCCTTGCTCTGATACCATATTGGATTTCAGAGAGTATACAAAAAATAATAATATTCTAGATTTAATTTTCATTTCCATTCAATATATTACACACTTTTATAGGATTTTGATCTCCTATATTATAGGAACCACTCCCTAATAATATGAGTTGTTCTAACAACTCATATACCTATGATCTCTCATATATTATCCTACACATAACATTATAACAAACCACACTAATAATACTAAGTTGTTTCTAAACAACTTAATAATAATTACACTTATAATACCAATTTAAACACCCGTGTGAACACTAACAATAAATTTCCCAACAGTGTTTTTATATTTATTCAGAATATTTGACATGATTAGCTACAGAGCAAACGTAAAAACATTTCTCCCCTGAAGATGGGTTGTGAAGGACTCAAAATGTTGGGAATTAAAAATTCTAACATGGCGATCCTTAAAGAACACATTCAAAAAAGAAAAAGAAAAAAATTTCTTTATTTTTTGGCCACCAAATTTCTCATCTATCCTAAGTCCTCCTGATCTGCAACAACAAAAAATACCTTTTTCTGCCCATCAACCTGCAAAAATTCCTCTAATTATTGGAACGAGTCTTATGTATTTATTATCAGTTTAATTGGATTCAGAGTTGGTGGCTGCTTCACAACTGTTCAATGGCTGTACTGAATGGACCTTGCTCTTTTACCAAGCCCCTTGCTCAATTTTGTTCTTTATGAAATATGTCAAAGTGTTGCATGTAGACTTCTCTAATAATCACCATCCAAGTGGCCAGAACATGTATTTTAGCGCCGAGTATCAATACATTCTCACATAGGCATACTCACAGTCACACATATGCAAACATATTATGGATGTCCAACTTTGTCAAGTGATTGAATATTTCTGTGAATGCACCATGTTCAGATTCATTATTAGGCTTTCAGACTTTTCAAACATTGGACATGAAGAAACATAATAGTACACAGATATTAATCAAGTGCATTTCAATGTGTGGTGTGTATGTATACTGAAGGATCCAACTCAGAATTACACAAAAGAGAAGTTGGGCAAGAGTTTAAGGGAAGGCTTATGAATGCATAGAGACAGTTGCAGGGTGTGCAACTGTGAAGTTGACCTCAGTTAAAGCTTGGAGGGCCAAGGGCAATGTGTGAACTGACTTAGGAAAGGTAATGTTAAGACGTATTTTAATTTTTAAAATGCATGCAGAGAGGGATTCTGCCATGCAGTTGGCTTCGTCCTCGCTCCAATCTAATTGGAGTGAGGATGTTTGAAACTTGTTGCTACTTATGCTGAAGTTACACATGCTTTGGTGAGAAATCACCAAACAGCTTGTTCTAGGAGGTTACAACACAGCCAGCTACATCCCTGGAGTCCCACACATGGTGATAAATTAAATTTTATCCATAATCAGTTCCTAAGCTCCTAGCTGGGGTCCAGTAAAGGCGAGCAGGCTAAGTCCAATGCAGAGCCAAGATGATTTGAAAGCTCTTGCTAATTCGCAATCAACCCTTCCAACTGTGGTTTGGGTTTGACAGACTAATGAAGAGTTTTTTTTAAATCCAAAATGAAATGTGTAATTGGTTAGGAGGGTTAAAAATACCTTTGCTTTTGGTTTGAGTTTTCATTTAGTTTTGGAAAATATGCAGATAAATTTTGAAGTGATGCTGAATCTTTGTGAACAAGCTAGTGCCAGCACAAAAGATCAAGATATTCAATGAAGCGAAATGATATTGTTAGGCCATGCAAGTTAAGATGTGAACAAAGCCTAGAAATCAACAAACCATGAAGGAACTCGTCAAAATTAGGTGTGGAATTGGGTGCGACTAATCGAAGTCTTCTTAATTAGCTAAGACTAAACAGAAATATTCAAGTTAGTCTTCTTCAAGTGACCTGCAATATCATCAAAATTGATGAGGCAAAACAGAGATCAAGGTTGTGCATGAATTGATAAATAAAACAGCATGCGAGACTAGTAACTGATATGTGCAAATAAGTGAACTAGGCAAGATTCAAGAAACCTGCTAATTTTATAAAAAGATTGATCACAAGAGCAACACAAGTGCTAAAGATCTTGCTATGGCAAGGATTGCCCCTAAATAGACATAGGTTAGAGAATAATCTGTTTTCGCCACTGTAGACAAGACTAACCATGTTTATCATTTCCACATGGCAAGTGAGGGCAATAAAAGGATTGCAGTGATCTAGAATAATAAAAGAAAGAAAGCTAGTTCAAAACAAAGGTAATCTGTGGCAAATTAAATGTATTTATGATCAACTTATTTTGACTGTTAAAGAAATGTTTTGTCAAACAGTCATCAAATTATAAATTGTACAATTACCTGTATCTGATCTTAAAGTAAGCAAAAATCTGCAAACAAGTGTGGAAGTACAAGCGAAAAATGAAACAAAAGAGATATTGCAGGGTGTAGGTATGAAAATACACTCCTCGTGATGCTGATAATCTGCTGGTATGTCCTCAAAGACTTGTCCCTTCAATAGGTCTTCAATCTTGTTCTATAGAGTTGGGGAATGACACATGAAATAATGACAATGAATGGGAAAGATCAAATTAACAGATGAATGGGAAATGATGGAATTATATCATATAGAAAATGGAAGTGATGCTAATCAAATTGAAGAATGTAACATGTTTGTAACACCACAGGGCCTAATGGCATGGAAGAGTGTACAAGGCAAAGTTTAGGGTGATGGCTCTGGAGTTGTAGACTCAGCTTCATTACCAATGCAAAAGAGGATTATTTTACACAAGCAAGATATATTAATAGATTGGGCATGTAGTTAGGAGTTAGGACCCTTAAATAGTTTATGACAAATGGGCAATCATTCAAGAAGTTGCAACGAAGTTGCAACATTAGGAACATAGGCAAAACCATCTGTATATCTGTTTATGAACCACTTTCAGAATTTCCATAGGCCTATTTAGTGTGAATTCAGGGGTATCAAGAGATGAAAATGGAGCAAATTAGACCTTGGTAAGGATAAAAATGATCAATCTTCAATACAAACTTGGACACAAGAATATCAACTCTCTCAAAATTCTACAGTAAACAAGATATGCCAGGCTGGGGGATAGTGTATCGTAAAAGACAACAAAAAATGACGCCAAAACCACCCAAATAGAAGGCAGTTGACTTACTAGAGCAATACTTGTGTATAAGGAGAGATCTCCAATACAGCCTTCGACACATGAATATCAACTTTGTGAGAGAGAGAGAGAGAGAGAGGAGGTGGGCGGGCGGAGCGAGGAGGGGTCATAACGATGACAAATAGCATCAAAATGCAGTAAGGCCAAAATCACCAAAATAGAAGGCAGTTGATTTACCAGAGTAATATTCGTGTATAAGGAGAGATCTCCAATACAGCCTTTGACACAAGAATATCAACTCTCTGGAGAAAGAGAGAGAGGTGGGGGGGTTGTCATAAAGATGACAAATAGTGTAATGTCCCCTTTTCCTAGGCAGTGGTTAGTCGTGGTGGTTAGCCTATCAGTTGGGTTCCCATAGGCGGACAGAGTGGATAAGGAGCTCTTTTGGGGGTCTTGTTATCTTTTGGGAAGTTTGCGTGGAGTTCAAGAGCTTGGAGCCAGTCTCCTATTTTTTAGGAAGGGACTGACAGTTCGCTTGTGACCACCCAGAGTTTGTGGAGGCTAGCAGGGGGCCTTATGAGCTATTTTAGATGATCAGAGACAATTTCCTACTTTTTAGGGGAATCACTACTTTTTAGGAGGAGACTGCCAATTGGCCTACTTTGTTCAGACATCACCTCGAGATCAGTTGCAGCATCAATTTCCAATTGGAGTGGTCAGGTGATGGTCTCAGCATGAAAGATGAAATATTAAAGTGTTAACTTTAATATTTTAATTTAATAAAGTAAAGTGATTAATTCTTAAGTCACTTTATAATATTTTAATAAAGTGATTATTTAAAGGGGACTTTATTATTAAAGGTGATATAAGGGTTAAATGGAAATTAATAAAGTGATGCTTTATTAATTTATTATATTAAAAGGGAGTCATAAGGACTTTATTAAAAGGGGACTTAAATGATTTAAAATATATTTTATATTATTAAGTTGTGCATCATAATTAAAAGGGAAATGAAAGTAAATTGAATGAAATGAATTTAAAGTGAATTTGAGGAGAAATATGTTGTACCCAAAATTAAAATTTTTGCTACATTTAGGCATTTTGTAAAAAGTGGTAAAATTCTTGTAAAAATTGTCAAAAATGTCGAAAAATGGAAATTTGCATGTCACGCATGTTGGTCAAAAACTCAAAATTTTCAAAATCTGAGGATCTGGGTCTTCTCAGAGCGAAGTTATCTACAAAACCTAGATCTCAGTTTTTTGGCCGTACTTTTTAGGAAAATTTCTATTTTTAGAATTGCCAATATCCATTTGACAAGAAACCCAAAAAAACCCAGATAAAGTCTTTTTTTAGAAAGTTTCTAAAACTAAACTTTTTCTGGGTTTTTTCTCAAATGGACATTGGCAAAATTTTCTAAAAATAGAATTTCTATTTCCAAGGCTCAAACTGATTTTGATTGGCTTGAAATATTTCCTAATCAGGCTGGTCTAGTCAGAATCGTCAAAAGATCAGTTTTTCTCTGGTGGGTCTATTTTGCTTTTTCAGAAGCTAAAATAGGAGCTCCAAGGTCATCAATGGAGGATGGTCAACTGCCAGGTGTCAAATTCAAGGTCACTGCCAGGTGTCAAATTCAAGGTCACAAACACTACATAGATCAATCAAAGGCAAAAGATGCTCAAGGAACGAAGAACGAAGGAGGGGAATCTGAAAATCTTGAAAACTGAGAAAATTTGCCTAACACTAGAAATGCTAGGCACCCCTATCCAGTCAAGGCGCCTAGCTATCAATGCCTTAGCCATTTTTCAGTCTCCGACTTATGGTTAATGCACATCTGTTGAGAACGGAGTCGAGGATGAAGAAAAAAGTGAAAGTTGAAAGAAAAAACTAACTCTAGCAAGTAAAGGCGCCTCTACTAGCTAGGGTCGCCCAGCATTTCAAGGGGTCAAAAGCTAGAATTAGGGTTTGTGCCTCTAAGACATCTTCCTTGGAATTCTTCTGGCTTTACTGCAGATTCATTAGTAAGTGCACGGGAGTTGTTGAATGGCTGGAATCTTCGATTGAATAGAGAGGTTTTATCAGAGAAGCTAAGTGCAAATCATGAAAATCATCAAAAATAATCTAACTCTGGGATCCTTGGGCACCCCAGCTAGTTAGGGGTACCCAAGGTTTTGAGAGACCTAATTCAGTTTTTAGGGATTGCCAGACCAGTCATCTACTTCAGAATTCTTCAAGCTTTCCAATGGATATCTTAGTCAGAACATCAAATTCATCAATTGCTAGCAATTTCGGATCGAATGGAGAACTGATCATGAGGAACAAAAAAGATGAAATTTGAAGGATGAAATTCACAGAAAAATGAGTTGGGCAACCCAGCTAGCTAGGGGTGCCCAAGATTTTGAAGGCTCAGAGTGTGTTTTTAGAAGTTGTAGCTTCCAGAAGATTTCTTCCGGATTCAGTCCAGCTCTCCAACAGATTCATCAATGAGCTCAAAAGATTTGTCAAATGCCAGATATTGCAGATTGAATGGAGGTAGAAACATGTGCAAAACGAAAAAGATCAAATTTGAAGGTTGAAGATCACGAAAAAATGGCTAACTCTGGAGGAGTTGGGCGCCTCAGCTAGCCAAGGGCGCCCAATATTTTGAGAGCTCAGAAGGTGTTTTTAGAAGATGCAGCCTCCAAAACATTCTTCTCAAATTTGATCAAGCTTCGTGACGAGCCTGTCAACTAGCTCACTAGATCTGTCAAACATCTGTAAACAAAGATCAAACTGAAGTCAAAACAACAAGCAAAGTTGAAAATCCTGAAAAATATTCTAACTCTAAAGAGGAAAGTCGCCCAAGGTTCAATGCCTTGCATGAGAACAAAGTGCTTTTTTGTCCTCAATATCTATTTAAGAAGGCTTTGGCATTCATTCTTCACATTTTGCAAGTTGTCGTCCAGAGGAAGAAAGATATCATTTTCTGCTTTTTAAGATTTAGAGGCTCAAATGGGGTGCTTTTTTAGTTTTCTTCATGGATTCGGGATTGGCAAGCGTAGAGGCACACTTTTTTATGATCCAATCTTCTAGGGCATTGCATTTCAAAAATGGGTGGTCAACTTTTTTAGTTTTCATCAAATCTGGGTCCGCTCGCTTATTACTCCTTTTGAAGATTGGAAAATTTTATATTTTCAAGAATTTGCTTTTTTGATGCTTTTTCGGGAAGCCCTCAACTTTTTTAGAATCTAACGAACTAGGTCTCTTCAGAACGTGATTGTCTACAAAACCCAGATCTCAGCTTTTTCCGACAATCTACTTTTTGGAGAAAAATCAGCACCTTTTTGGGTCAGTGGAGATCTCCAAGAATAGAAGTAAAAAACAACAGTTAACTCAATGCTTTTTTCGAGTTTTCTTGCTATTCTTGTCTCACGCTTATCTATTCTTTGAGAAATAGGAAATATCAAGTTTTAATAGTTGGAACTTTCCCTGCTTTTTTTTGCTTTCAGCAGGTTGTTTGTTAGTTGTCATGTTTTAGTTTTAGAAATAAAGCTTGCAAGTTGGCAAGTCTTGTTGTAAAAGCAAGGAGATTTTAGGGTTCCCTACTTCTCGCTTGCGTATAAATAAGGGTAGCCTTGCCCATTTTTCTTTAACCATTATTGTGATAACAAATTGCTAAGCCTACTTTTACTTGCAAGTTGTTATTCAGTGTTTGTTCACTTTGTGTAAGAGCAAGTTTGCATGCTTGCCTTTTGCTGCAAATCATTGTTTAGTTTATGTGTATTCTGGTTTGATTGCTAAATTGTAAGCCTGCTATTGCTACAAACTTGCTGTCCGAGAAGTGTAATCGTTATCAGAAATTTGAGAAAGGAAATCTTATGCCTGCTTTGCTGCTTTGATCTACTATCTCAAATTTTGTTTTATGTGTTCTGCTTATATAATCTTTATTTCAGCTTGCATCTAAAAAGTACAATGAGTCTTAAGGTGTGCGTTGGAAGAGAGTTTATTTGAGTTTCTGTGTTGAAATCATTCCTGGTCTACTTCTAACTCTCAAGCTTTGAGTTTACTTGAGTTGTTAGAAGCGTCATTAGAGTAGGCCTAGTTGTAGTTGAAATTCTAAAAAGAGAAAACCTCAGCTACGACACAGAGTTTTATAACCTTGTGCTCTTAGCTGAGAACAAAAAGATTGGAAAATAGTTTAGTTTACTTTCTTTAAAGCATCATCGGCGAAGAGGGAGCTTCCCCTCCTAATTTGAAAAGTAGTTTATCTGTGCATAGTTGTCCGTTTCTAATCCGCATTCTAGAGGTGCAAATTGAAATGCCAACAAAATATAAAAGGGCATTTTGGAATTCATTTCATTCATTCATTCGTTCATTGTTGAAGAAAAATAATTTGGCTAAGGGTTTTGCTGAAGATTGGAGAGTCTGAAAATCTCAAGCTTTTTGAGGACGTAGCCCCTTAGGAAGAACAACTTGCAGACAATTCCATTGCAGGGATTGTGCTTGTGCTTCAAAGAGTTACAGGAAAGCTTCAAAGCTAGGGTTAGAAGAAATTATCAAAGTAATTGCCAGGCAAGGGTTTGGTCACGTTTTGACAAATTAATTGTTGCATATATTTGGACGCCATACTCAGAGGGTTTTAAGGCTGGACGTAGCATCAACTATTTCTTGGTTTGTGCAAATATACTTCCACCAGGCATGGAGTTTGGAGGATTATTGGTTACAGAGTCTTGTATGGTGGTCGTGGGTGTCCAGAAGGAAGTTGCAGAGACTAACAAACCATATGCTATTCATTTTCCTGCAAATAATTACTGATAAGGAGGTCACCTTGGTTGCTGGGAATGTTCTGTGTTTGGTGAAGATAACTAGATATTGCTGGGCGTGAACTTCTGTTCCACCTTACTGTGTTCTGATTTTCTTGCTGGCCATGGACACATAGAGGAGTATCGACCAATCCTTAGCATCTTAATTGGTATTTATCTGCTATAATAATCTCTGTATTTTGTACTATGTAATGCTGCAAATTGTGGCTCAGAAGGTCATGCAAACAAAGGTCAAACTGTGCATTAATATTCTGAAATCTGTTTTCTGTACATTCATATTTCTGCACCTTCATTGCTCAGAAAATCTTGTTTAGAAGTGACCAGTCTGCGTATTAAATAGCCTGAAAACAGTTTATCTCTGCTAATGCTAATGTTCAGAAATTGAGTGCTGAAGCTTTAACATTTCATGCTGTGAAATTGTATGAGCTTTCATTGTGATAATGCAAGGTATGAAATCTGAAAGTTGTATTTTGAATACAATCAATATATATGTATTTGCCATTCACATAACCTTTGCAAACATCAGTTAGTTGCATGTAAACTGTTTGACAAAATGTCCAATATGCCAAACTGAGACAAATCTGAAAGGAATCACAATAGAGATTGTTCCATTTGGGGTGGGACATTACAAATAGCATCAAAATGCAATGAGGCCAAAACCACCCAAATAGAAGGCAGTTGACTCGAGTATTATGAGCAATTCTTATGTATAAAGGGAGAGAGAGAGAGAGCATCAACCACCCAAATACAAGGAAGTTGTCTCGATTATTACCAGAGCAATACTTCTGTTAAGGAGAGATCACCAATACAACCTTTGACACAAGAATATCAACTCTGTCAAAATTCTACAGTAAACGAGATGGGCCAGACTTGGGGATACGGTGTCATAAAAGAACAGAAGATGACAAATAGCATCAAAATGCAATGAGGCCAAAACCACCCAAATAAGAGACCGTTGACTCGGGTATTACTAGAGAAATACTTATAAGGACTACATATCATCATTGAACGGTGTTGATAGATAGCAATATAGCATCATAAAAATTATACTTTCACGTTGCATGTCATCATAAGAATTATTTTAAAGAGCATTGCGTGTGCATCATGGGCTCTTTTCATTCCAAACGTAGATGTTGCAGTCTTTGTAACCTATCTATGTATGCACTCCATTCAATAATCATACTTTTTATACTTCAAATGATTTACATGGCAGCTAATAAGAGTACTTGGAAGTATTCACCTACTTGAGGTTGATGACTTTGCTTGTAATGGGTTTTAGGTTCTCAAGTTGTCTAAACAGTTTGTTAATTACAATTAAATAAAAGTATGCGTTTTTATATGACTTTCTGATTAATTTAGCATCAACCTTAGTGGGTTACAACTAAATGAATGGAAGTATAGTATGGAGTTGATTCTATAAACGTTGATTACATTAAGTGTAATAACCCACCCTGATCTGGGATATCTGGATTTCGCCAACAATACAAATAATACAAAATTTTGCAAAATAACAATTCCAAACAAATGCAAGAGACAAATAATCAGAATTTTCATTAATGATTCAAGGAATACATATGATTCATACCCAGAAGGAACTGGGCAACTGCTGGAAATGACCTCTGTTTTATTCAAATCTGCTGATGTAAACCGGAAATGCTGAAAGAAACTGCTAAGTAAATCTAAGAATGCTCAGATAATGCCCTCTGATTGAGAACATTCAATCCAAAATCCTTGGACGGTCTTTCATGCCTGTAGATCCTTTCCTAACCGAGGGTTTCCATCCTCTGATCAGCTTGAAACCCCATGCCTACAAACCTTGTTGCTCAGCTCTCTTCAATTTGCAAATAAAATATTGGATAGAGAAAATGATCTTCTTCTTTGTTTTTTATCCTTCTCCAAACCCTACGCCCTAATCTTGGCAATTAACTTTATTAAAATAATAAAGTAATTCCTTTCCAAAAACCAACACCTCATTTGGCCTCTTTAAATCTTTTAATTAAATTCACTTTTCGAAACATGTGCCATTTAATGAAATAATAATAAAGTAACTTAAAATATATCATTTTAATTAAAGTTACTTTATTCACCTTATAACACCATATTATAGAGTACTTTATTAAAAGTAACTTTATAACATTAAATCATAAAGTCACTTTAATGACTTTAATGATATAATTACTGCCAACAATGATCTAGCAATAACCTCCTAAGAGTGTCCTGAGACAAATACCAACTGGAGGTGTGCCTCCATTGAACCTGATAGCACTTACTATAAATAGCAAGTGTGAACGAAGAACTTCTAAATTGCCTTCGTAAGGCCTACCAAGAATATACTGGAACTGAGCTGAATATGCTAGAATGAAACGTCAAGCTTGCTGAAGAGCTTGAATACCCTCCAAAGGGTCCCCTGAACATCCTATTATCCTACAAGGATCAGATAGTAGACTAACCACTGCAAGGATACAGATCCCAAAAAAGAGGGGACATTACAATCCGCCCCCCCCAAGATTGCTTGTCCCCAAGCAATCCTCACATGAACAACTAGGCCCATCTTGAATGCCAGGATCCCAAACCAATCGATACAATGCTCTACCCAAGCTCCACTGCAACCATTGGAGAAAAGTAGAACTAAACTCAACAGCCCTGTCAATCACTGTCTATGGAAGAAGCATACTGCCAAGCATAGAAGATCCCAAAGCTCGCAATCCAAGTGGAAGCCTACCATACTCATCACTCGCTGACCTCCGTAGCGCGACTCTGATATATTCTTCACCAAGTTGAATATGGTGAAGCAACCCACTATAATAAACTCCACTTGGATCCCATGGACAATTTTGGAATTTGTCCTTCCTGTCGTGTGATGGCTCCTACTGCACCATGCTAACTATACCTGGAGTGCCAAGCTGCTCAAAATCTGCTCCTATATTTTGTATCCCAATAGTATGCATATCCTATAGAAGCAGCTCAGAACACCTATCAGATTCGTCCCTTTCATCCATAGAAGGAAACTTCTCATACCAACCATCCAATTCACACTTGCGTGTTTTCTGCTTCATAGTCAAATCAAATGTGAATGGGCTGAAAGAAATATGGTGAGCACACCTCACCACGCAATCAAAGTGAAACTCACCTGCTTACATCAATGGAATGTCAGTATGGTCACGTGGATTCCATACTTCACTTCCTCTATCACTTGTAAAGTGTTTTCCTTCAAGGACACCTGCTGCAACATACTGTTCCCTGTTATGCTCATCCTGTTCACTCACCCCAATTGTATCATCTACTCTTGTAAACAAAGTGGATGTTTCCACATCTCCAATATGTACATTCCCACAATCCGTGGATGTATGCTCATCACCAATGGCTGCCATAGGTAGCGGAATTTCAACTGTGGGTGGTGAAGACCGCACCAAACTCAACTCCACAGTGAGCTTGTCAGTCCGAGTCTCTGACTCTTGAACGGCCATTTGGGTGTTCTTCAAAGAGTCCATGGTGACTTCAAACTCATGAGTGAGCTCATCAACCTCTTTTTCTTTCCCCCTTAGTGCATCATAATAAACCCCATCAAGCATGAGAAGATGATCTCTATCTAATAGTAACTGTAGGTAATTAGTTTTCATTACCATCAATGCTTCTCTGAGTGCCTGAAATTCTGCTAGGGAAAGTTCACCATCAAAGTGCTCTTGTGTTCCCAAAGTCCAACAACAGTTTGCCATCAACTGTTAAGTGACATCAAAATATTCTATGGCTGTAGCAATCATACCTTCATTCACCTTCAATTGTCCTGCCAAATGATGGGACCCCTGAGATTTGTCATCCCCATACAAATTTCCTGATTTGTAATTAGCACTATGATAGGATGTTGAATCGCCATCATTAACTAATTGGAAAACATCATCATGTGCGCCATCATCATTGCACACATCCTTGCCATATGCACTAGTGTTATGAACCTCATAGGTTGGCTCAAATGGAATATTAGAGGTTGCTGATTTGACAACCTCATTGCATCCTTCCTCTTCCAGAATAGATGCATGTACATTTAGAGAACCATCCTGGAACTTTGCCAACTGCCATCATGAGGTATGGCATCCTCGTCACCTAAAACCACTATTGTGCTCTCCTCGTCTGTTTTCCCAATTGATAGATGAGGCTCCAACAAATTCGGATGCACCTATGCAACTCCTTCCCCGCAATCCCTCCTTATCCAAATGTTTTGGCTTTGCAACCCTCCTTAGAATTCCCTGTTTCATTTTTGGATCCTTCATTAGCTTATACAATTCCTGCATCATTTCAAAAACGGATTTATCCACTGTAGTCAACTTTTACCTTGAAGCTGATCAATGAGCGTCCCGCCCCCAATTTGAGTTTAGACTTTCAATTTTTCTCGATATTTATCAGTTTGACAGATGAAGCATTTTGTCAAACAGTTGACTTGCTAGCTGTACTGTAAAGACCCTTCTCGGATGGTATGGATTTTTTTCCGATTTTACCGTTTCTGCTGATTAGACATTTCGTCAAACACTTCACCTTGCTGTCCTATATTTGGTTTCCACAATTTTTTCCCAAATAACAGATGATTGTTGAATTCATACATTCATGACAGTATGCTCTCACAATTTACATTAAAGTGATAATGCATTTAGTGCCCAAAAAGTAGGTTATAAAATTCTGAACCCCATGCTATTCTGAATATTGCTTTTCAAATGTACTTATCTAGAATTAAAATATTTGATGTGAATCCAGAATTTAAAGTGGTTCATAGAGAATACTTCGTTTATAAATATATATATTTCCAAATGAAACCAACTACACTCATAAATGACATTTACTGCTCACAGAGAACTACCATAAAAATATTCAAACCTTGATATGCCCGTAACTCATCTTATGCAGCTCCCAAACTCCATAATATTACTGAGGGCTCCAATGAATAGAACGACAACCGCAAGTAATGGTGCGGCTTCAAATAAGATAAGAGGCTGATTGAAATTATTGACTGCTTTGGAATTTGACTTTGGTAACTTCAAAACCAGCGGTTCTTCATTAGGCTGCGAATATATTTTATGGCCCTCCGACCTCCTGGACAGCCTCACGATTCACAGAATGGCACGGCTTCATCCAACTATTACCTCCTTTGACCTTTCAACTCTGCCAAGTGTGCTGGTCGATGAACTCGCAACTCCTTATGACTTACGGGAATATTATCTCAACTACCTTCCTGTCTATCGGGCCTTTGTTTCAATTCATATGATCAAATCTGGGCGCAAATATATGAATCTCTATCTTTATCTTGACATTTGTCCACTAGCGATTCATTTTGAAATTGGCACGATGGCAAAAATAGAAGCGGCTGAATTAATGATTATTTACTCCTTGCGATTTTTGCTTTATTCCCAATTTTGTCTTTTTTCCAAATCATTGTCTTGTTTGGCCTTTGCCTTGTCTGAAACTGAAGATACAAAATAATTATGAAGGTGGCGACAGAATTTGTTTTATTTTGTAAATTGCTTCTTTGAATTGCTATCCAAATATCCTCATTTCCCACGTCACTTGAGAGATCACACGGCTCCTCAAAAGCAACAGATCCCAACTTCCACGTTGTCACCTAGAAATCACAACCTGATCTGTATTAATGCGTTGATCTTTTCCACATGCTACAAAGCTTTGACTCTATAAGGGTAATTTGTCGTCATCTGTTGTTTGTCCTCCTCCACGTAAGACTTTTCAAACCTCATTCCAATTTCCTTCATAAGTTAGCCACATTTTCTTAAAACTGGCAGGTGACAATATATGTCTTTGTTTTTTAATTTCATTGTCTTGTTTGCAGTGACCACATCAATACCACTCAGGCAGCCCCTCAATAAAATTGGTTAGGAAACTGGTATCACCTGCATTTGACTGTTGTTGACCCCTTCTATGCCATGATAACACCCAAAAAATTCAATAAATTAATTCGCTGACTTCTCTTGGCATGATAAACCAGGTTTAAATCGACTCCCAGATATGAGATAGTCGGCCTCGCGCACAAGGAGCTCCCTCAATTCTTTTGTCCTATCCGCCTAGTGTTCTCCGAAGGAAACGTCGGCTACAAAAGCTATAAAAAATTCTAAGATTTCTTTATGAGTTGTCGTTGCTTATGAAGACCCCCGATTTCCAGAAATAAAATACCAATTGCTATTTTAATTATTCCAGTCTCCCATAATATTAAATAAATAAATTCTTTTAAACCTTGCTTATTCTCAAATCAAATCTGAAGTTCGTCAAACCTTAGATAACCATAAATTTTATTTTTTTTGAAAACCCCGCAGGCTAGCAAGAGAATTTGAGCTATGATACCAATGTAATAACCCACCCTGATCTGGGTTATTTGGAATTTTCCAACAATACAGATAATACAGAATTTTGCAAAAGAACAATTACAAACAAATGCAAGAGACAAATAATCAGAATTTTCATTAATGATTCAAGGAATACATATGATTCATATCCGGAAGGAACTGGGCAACTACCGGAAATGACCTCTGTTTTATTCAAATCTGCTGATGTAAACTGGAAATGCTGAAAGAAATTGCTAAGTAAATCTGTGAATGCTCAGATAATGCTCTTTGATTGAGAACATTCAATCTAGAATCCTTGGATGGTCTTTCATGCCTGTAGATCCTGTCCTAACCAAGGGTTGCCATCCTTTGATTAGCTTGAAACCCCATGTCTATAAACCTTGTTGTTCAGCTCTCTTCAATTTGCAAATAAAAGCCTGGATAGTGAAAATGATCTTCTTCTTTGCTTTTTATCCTTCTCCAAACCCTACGCCCTAATCTTGGCAATTAACTTTATTAAAATAATAAAGTAATTCCTTTCCAAAAACCAACGCTTCATTTGGCCTCTTTAAATCTTTTAATTAAATCACTTTTCGAAACATGTACCATTTAATGAAATATAATAAAGTAACTTAAAATATATCATTTTAATTAAAGTTACTTTATTCACCTTATAACACCATATTATAGAGTACTTTATTAAAAGTAACTTTATAACATTAAATCATAAAGTCGCTTTAATGACTTTAATGATTTAATTACTCCCGGCAATGATCTAGCAATAACCTCCTGAGAGTGTCTTGACACAAATACCAGCTGCAAGCGTGCCGCCACTGAACCTGATAGCACTTACTATAAATAGCAAGTGTGAACGAAGAACTCCTGAACTGCCTTTCTAAGGCCTACCAAGAATATATTGGAACTGAGCTGAATATGTTGGAATGGAAACGTCAAGGCTGCTGAAGAGCTTGAATACCCTCCAAAGGGTCCCCTGAACATCCTATTAGTCTACGGGGACCAAATAGTAGACTAACCATTGCAAGGATACAGATCCCGGAAAAAAGGGGACATTACATTAAGTATGACTGTTCAATGGAAAAAGTACATAGGTTCTAAGATTCATTTTCATGTTTCATAAGTATATCTTTGAACACTTGGAGATTTCATTTGTTTGTGGGGTGGATTGGGCAAGCTAGTTGGTTTTGATTTATTTAGGATTGGCTGTAACTTATATCCCAAATCTAGAGAAAAATCATATTTATGAAATTTAATTTCTATCTTTACTTGAGGGAAAAGTCATTGATGGTATTTGATTGCCAGATATTAGGCCTTATTCATTTGTTTTGAAATTGCTATGACTTATCAAACTTGAAGGTCCATTCAAATTTGTTATGAAGATTGAATGGAGTGTTTCTAGCCTTTTAGCTTTTCTCAATTTATTTAGCAGTTTGTATTTATGTACAGGTCTGGAAAATGCGCACAGGTGCACGCATCATGACACTAAAATGTGCAAAAGGTTGTCAGTTATTGCAGCCTGCTTGCAAGTTGACATGCTTATCATCAGATACATCTGATTATATGCCTTCACAGGTGTATTTACTGAATGGAGATTCTGGACAAATAGTAGTATTGAATCCGTCCATGCAGCCATCTTCAATCTGAGTGCATTTAAAAAAGAAAAATTATTCTGATACTGATTTTTTTTTAATTGTTAGACAGAATGCAAATGCAATAACTATAGTAAATGATCATGTTCACAAACTGTTTGCTAGCTACAGAAACTTGTGACCACATATTATAGATTATTTCACATTCAAAATGATGTAAATACACTGACACTAAAATGTACCGTTGAAAGTGAATCTGAGAATGATGGTTTATTTTGGTCTCCTATGTCCTTTTTTAAATTTTAAGCTTGTTTCTATGCAATTTAGATAAAGTTTTCTTTTAGCTCCTGTCACCTCTAACAAGTATTTTAATATCCTTAATTTTAAAAATATTGTTTCTTCATTCTATTCAATCATGTAAATTTGCAGAAGAATTGTTTCAATTTTTACTCTTCTGTAAAAATTGCATTATGACATCAACATAGAATTCTGATGGTGAATTCAAGTATTGAATTAACTTGTTTCCATGGAAATCCATAAATTACACAAGTATCTTTTTCAGCTAGTGGTTTCTAGGAAGAATTAAATACAGATATCCTTATTGACTTGAAAATCCATAAGGATCTGAACAATTATTGATGAGGTGGACATTTTAGGTCACATCATGGATCAATGCCGACTTCCCATTATTTTTAAAAGCACTTCCAGCATCGGTGATATTTTAAGTTTTTTACTACTTCAATTGGTCGTCATTATTTTCTTCTCTGTATTTGAATTTTTACTATGCAAGAAGGCCACGAAAGCATGATTGAATTCAATTAAGATGTTGTGGACCAATCGTTGCCATAAGCTCCCCTGCTGGCCATTCATCATCATAAAGCTTGGGAGTCATTTTGAGCTTGTGAATGAAATGCAGGACCATGACGAATTCATAAGGAAGGCAGCCATACACACCTATTGGCAAGAGACAAAAATGCTTCTTTCCTGTTTGTGAAGTCCAGTTAAGGATTATCCAACCATGCAGCCACACAAACAAACACTCATGATGGAATTCAATGACAGCGAATTAACAGAACTATGCTATTATTGATTCACAGTCAGAACACATTCAGAAACTTGCCAGAAGGGCATACAATGAGTCCTTAGCCTTCAATAATTAATACGCAGGCACAATCAGTGTACAAATTACAAACATCTGAGTTGATATGTGATACAATGCTCTTATTTTGCTATCAAACTCTATGAGCCAAAGCTTAATTGTGATCTCTAAATCTGATTCATCCTTACTAATTGTCCTCCAATGATGATGGATGATGCTTATATAGAGTGCAAACAATTAAGGATGAAGTTTTCCAAC
Organism: Sequoia sempervirens; assembly: GCA_007258455.2. Classification (NCBI taxonomy): domain Eukaryota; kingdom Viridiplantae; phylum Streptophyta; class Pinopsida; order Cupressales; family Cupressaceae; genus Sequoia; species Sequoia sempervirens. The sequence continues at coordinate 25,252 of VDFB02257113.1, read as the reverse complement.
CGGCAAGGTGGTACACAGCTCTAAGCACATGAAATGTGTAGAAAGGTCCATTTGGGATGAATGTGGTATGCAGTGAGATACATGCAATAAAACTCAATGCGATTCCAATCATGAACCTCCCTAGGATCAATAATATTGGATATGTATTCAAATATTGGTGCAAAGCTTTTATGTTTGTCATGTAGTTTAACTAGTCTTCTTTGATAAGAAATTTGGTGAGTCACATCATTTACAAACAACTAGTTTTGAGAAATCACATAGCATTTGTGTAGAATCAAATCCTTATGAATCTTGAAATCAATTGTAAGCTTTGCAATCAATTTTTAGTTTCGTGCAATACGATCTCATGTCTAGAACTTTGATATGTTGAAATGGTGATTGGAACAAAATATGCCTCTGTAGTATGAATATTCTTCTGCAGTGAGAGTATGATTATTAGAACATTATTAGGAAACCTGCAAAACACAAACAAATATGAAAGAATATATTTTTAGTTGACGCAATATTGCTCTTACACCACGGATACTCCTCAATCAATATCCTTAGTGATGGTGATGAATATGAAGGATACCATTATCATACGTAGTAGTTTTCTTAAAGTTAATTTGACATTTGTCTAGTGAGTGAAAATATTTTTATTTTGTTTTGTGGCTGATACAAAAGTAAAAGGCACAATTAAGCATGCTAGAATTTTTTTAGCATTTTCCATGCCTCAAATTTTTGCGTCTCTATAGATGGAGTGGATTTAAAATAGGATTGCAATTGGCGCCGCAACATTGGTTTGTTCATTGTCTTTAGTACTTGAGCTGCATTCTACTCATTGGAGATATTCTTTTATTCTTTCAAAATGTTACAATGCTTTATCTCCACAATATTAGGGAAACAAACACGTCAATTTTGAACATAGACTATTTTGATGGTAAGTGCTTCAGATGTTAGTGTGATAAATAAGAGGCCAATGTTTTCAAGAACTTTCCCAATTGGTAAATTTAAAAGCACACCCTTATCAATAATGTTCTATCATACAAATATAGTAGTGCAATTAAGTCCAACAAATTCTTGGCAATGATGTTTTACAATTTCTAAGGGATGCGATCGATCCATTAAAGGGTCTAGTTTCATTGTACGTCCTAGCAAAGTGGGAACACTTTTTGTTGCTGCTTTAAAAATAAGTCTTAGATGACACCAAAGTCAAAATATTATTACATATTTGGATTCCTTTAAAAAATTTAAGAAATTAAAAAAAAAATGACACCTTATTTTGAGATTGTAATCAAAGGTTATGGCTTTTAGAAGTCGGAGGACAAAAGCTATTAAAAGCAGCAGTTTCACAAGTGTCAATGGTAGTTTTGAAATTGCCTTTTATGAAAAGAGATAGTTTCACTAATGCGCAATAAAAATATCCCATGCTTTTCCAGTATCTTTTGTCTCTTCATTTCTTTCAGTCCTTTCAACCTCTTAATGATATGTAAGGTTATGTATAGCCATTGTAAACTTGAATTGATCATTTTAGGGGCATGTAATCGGGATTTGGAATAGTTTTGTATGCATTTTCTAAGTTCCAAGTTGATTGTGACGAGCAGCAGGGCAGTGGGGTTGTGAGAGCTTTGTGCAGGGTCATAGAAGCTAAGTCGGTATGTGATTCATGCTTGTTTCAAGCCAAGAGGTCTAGATATGTGCATTGCCAACTAGAGAGAGTTTTAAGTGTGTTTGCTCACATTTTTGCTAGAGTTTTCACCCCTATGTAAATTTGTCCATGGTAAATTTGTGCTTACTTCATGGTGATGCCTTTCATTTTCCTGCATTTCTTGATTACAATGTGCTTAGTTAGAATGATATGAAATATCCATCAAAGTTTATAGATCAAGAGGTATTGAAGTGGTTTCTTTCTTTTGTGGAAGTTGTTGTGAGTGTTTTGCAGGTTCATGCCCACAATAAGATGAAGTGGAAAATATATTTTACCTTTGCAATGAGACATTGGATTTTGTAGGTGGAAGAAAGAACTAGGAAGCGTGGCAAGTGATGAGGAAGTCATGGATGCTCAAGCAGGATTCTTGAAGATGGAAGTTGACATTGCAAGCCTTTCTCAATCAATGAAGATCATGAAGAGCCTAATGGAGACATTCATGGAGAAGATGTGTTCTTTGGAGGATACCAAGGGCAAAGGTAAAGCCTACTCCAATAAGGAAGAGGAGTCTTCAATTGGTGAGAAGAGTCTTCTAAACAAACATCTATTCAGAGTGGAGGCTAAGTTGAGATTCCACTGTTTGAAGATGTGGACGTACAGAAGCTTGACCATTAGTTGATGCAATTGTATGTATACTTTAGTATGCATTTTCTTATTTTGGAACAAAAGATTTCCTTTCCTAAGTAAAGATTAGAAAAGCATGCTTTGACTTGGTTTGAGAGACTTGTATTATATGGCTTTGAGGAAGCAAATTCTAATTAGTTTATGGGATCAATTTAAGAATTTGATTAAGAAATTATTTTATACTATTCATAATAGAGAGGAAAAATATATAGAATAATAATTTTTGAAACATAAAAAGAGATAAAATGTGCAACAATACACTAATGAATTTCATAGAAGGGCTATTGAACTGGAGAAAGATGTGCAAGATGAGGTCTTGATAAAGTACATGAAGCATGTACCCATGCCCACTATCTTGAAGTAGATGGTCATCCATTCTCTTCAAGGATAAGTGAACCTAATGTCACATCCCGGTCAAAGGACCATGTTTCACATGGGCATTGGTGATCGATGCAGCTGAATTAATGAGGTATGGTCTATGTATGGCCCTGTTGTGTGGGCAGTTTTCAGAGAAAACAAGAGGGATGACACAACTAAGGGTAGGTATGTAGTAGTGAAGGTTCGTATGCCACCATAACTACCATTTTCTGCCATGCCATTAAGGCAGTATGGCATCCCTTATTCCAACAAAACAACCCCATTCTAAAGGAGGATATTTAAGTTTATTTTCGTGACCATTTGGGGCAATGTTTAAGAATAAAATATGATTTAAAAAAAGAAGATTCAACTTAGTGTGGAGTAAAGCCAAAAAGAAAATGAAGAGACAACCCGCCATAAATGAGAATGGGCTCAGTATGGTGGGGATGTTGCATGGCATGAGTTGTCCAAATGACCGGTCACAAGGGTATCTAGAAAGAAAATAAAAAAAAAGCCCTCCCACGACCCCTTCACTTTCTCATTTTCAGTTTTTGTTGGAAGGCAAGTAACAGAGGTAATGACAGAGAAAGATATGAAAGGGATGTGAAGGTAGAGAGTGCGAGCAGAGGGAGATAAAAATGCATGGAAAAGGAAAGACAGGAGCAACAAAATACAACAAGAGGAATGGTTGAATGGAGTGGAGGGGCAAAAACCTCCAATTACGTGTGACAGAGGAGATTCACAAGTACTGGGAAGAAAAACGTGACAGAAGGGAGTGCATGGGAGAAGAAAGGAGAAATAAAAAGAAGCAGTGAAGGAGGAAATTGCACAGGAGAAGGATATATGAGAAGAGAAGCGGGAAGAGCATATGATGCTCAGACACAAATTTTAGTAGAGAATATAAATGGATTTCAATTGAGCAATTAGAGTAAGGTATAGGAGATGGGCAAGAGGTCAAGACGTGAGGAGGCTGAACAAGAGCTCTAGTTCCCCAACATAGGAGCAGGGACAACCACTTGTCGATTATAGATGAGTCATTTCTCTCTTCTTATGCTTACTATTATTTTAGTAATGTTTTCTCCTTAATGTTTTTCACTAAAACGTCATACTTTTGCTCTGCAACCCTATAGAAAATTTTGACTTATGAATTCTAATGTTAATGGTAGATTATAAGTGATGTATCAAATAAGCATGAGTTAAATTGAAAAATCTGGGTTGTGAAAAGCTAAAAGGGATTATTGGGCAGACACCAATTCAATTGCTATCCTTACGTTTTGTGACCATAAGTTGAATGTTGTAGAGAGTACAAGAAATTTGAAGTTGTTATCCTTGGGTGCATTTTGTGATGGTATTTTGCAATCTAAATATGGTGTCTTGACTGAATTATTTTATCAATGGAAAAATGCTATTTTGAAGGTTTACTTAAATTGCAACTTAGATTATGTCAAAATAAATATCAAAAGTTTGGGTGCAAACATAGGCAATAGTTTGTCAATAAATTATTAAAGGATATATTATAACATCTATTTGGGAGATGTTTGTTATTAATAATCAAGGATTTTGGTTGATATAGGATTGAGTTGCTATCCCATTTTTAGAATATAACTATGATTCTTTATTATTGAACCTCAAATAATATGGTACCGTTTGATAGTCAACTTAGTACAAGTAATTGGGAATTATCATTTTTGTAGTGAAATATTATTAATTCAAGGCGACTTATGTATATATGTGAAAGTTGGGATTATGAGAAATTCTTAAACAAGGAATTTTCTATAGCCAAGGGAGGTTCATTTGAATATCCAAGAGTCAGACTTCAAGTAGACAATGGTGAGAGATAAAATAAGATCTTACCTTGAGTTTATTATACCTCTATGATGAGACTCCAAGTGAAACGCAATGCCAAGGAAGTCTAGGTCAAATCTTAGTTGCAAGCTAACCTTATAATATGAACCATGAATCCGATATAATTAATATGAGCCTTGGCTCCTTGTTGCATAATAGTGTAAGTAAGGGTGACTTCGTTTAGTGGCACTACAACCACACTTTACTAAACAAATATTTAATGATGAAACTTGACACTTTTGGATAAACTATTGATATCATGGTAAATGCTTAATATGACTACATGATGATTTTCAACTCCGTAAATATGCGAACCTTATATGGAGTTATCATGTGAGTGAAAGATGGATACTATAGATGTAGTGAACCACAATATGATTGCATACTAAATGGAAGACAATTATCATTTAATTGGATTATGCTTCTAAGATTGAGTTAAGAGAAACTTGATGAGATCCTACTATCCAACATCTCTTGAAACCTTGTTGTGTACCATCACGGTCATAATTAGTATAATTGACAAGTTTATAATTAATATCGTATGACCTTCAAAGATACCTATATGAGATTCTCTGATGGTCACATCAAATTAGGAATAATAATGGTGGTGAGGTCTAATTTGAGGTCTTATCATAAGTGGATGGAAGTGTCATGGTATAGGTTTGTTGAATAAGGAATGGTGTCGGAATTCCTTTCCTGATGTTAAGCACAATTAATGGTTGGGAATCATTTAAAGGAACCTTGTCGGAATAAGACAATAATTATTGAAACGTTGGTTATTGGAACTGGTGCGTAGGTATCCTTGAGAGATTTTGGAAGGAGAACTACGTGTGACTTTGACCCATTTGGAAGCGGGAACGTAGGCGGCCCTTGGGTGAAGGATGCCCCTGTGACTCCAAGTCCGTAGGGGGAGGGCTTAGGGGGGAAACTCCAAGGGATGGGGTGTTCCTAATTTGTTTGACCTTCTCTCTTTAGTAGGCCTCGGTTGAGGCAGAATGGGTACCGGATGGGTATGAGCAAGTTAAGGTAATCTAATACTATGTATTTAACACATAATATACTTTTGTATAGTAAGCAAAGATTGACTACCTTATAATTAGTAATTGAATATATGTTTAAGTTTGGAAAAGTCCATCTCGTGTTGGTTCCATACGACTTATGTGTTGTGATAACCAACTCCATATCTAGAGGTCTTTATGTATAGGCCCGTGTATTTGTTGAATGTGATTGTAATTCCTGTTGTGTATGACCCGCCCAAGAGTGAACCTCTGGGATATTTGAACAGTGACAGGCAGTCATTGGACCGTGTCAATGACCGATGTCTGGGCTACTGCTAGGGATTAGTTAGCATTCACCTGGTTCACAGAGGTGAAGGTAGCAGGCTACCTTGGTTATGATATGGCCATAGTGGTTGCATGGGTAGGGACCCATCCGTGCAGGTAATGGTAATTCGGGGCTAACCACATATTGATAGGGTTCACTGGCTGTCACTAGTATGCATGGAAGTGACCGATGCCATGTGTTACCCGGGATTGTGAAGAAGATAGCTGACAATACTACTATGGTCACAAGGTGGTATATGTCGGGAGCTACTTCTTTTTGGGTGGACAGACTTGTCGTCGGTGGCCTATAGGCGATTTAAGTCGGAATCCACCGAGCTTGGTAGGTTCATTGCTTAGGGAAACTCTTGGGATGGTGGATGGACCCGCGGTGTAGTATGGGATGCACCAAATCGCCTCCCAGTTGTCAAACTATATACTTAGCCTTGTGGGGTTGATGACGGACCCACAATGTAGTATGGGATGCACCGAATCCTCTTCTCATTTGTCCAATGGTGCAAAAGACCGATGGAAAGGATGGACCCACGGTGTAGTGCGCAATGCACCGATATTCTTTCTATCTGGTATGCATTATGGACATGTGTTAGCCATTGTGATGTGTTAGTTAGCCATTGTTATTATGTTATGTGACGTATGGTGGAGCTCGTCATTGTGTTTATGTGATGTATTATGGAGCTTGTCACCATGTATTTGTGATATATGATGGAGTCAGTCACTAATGTAATTGTGATGTGCGAATGAGATATTAATTGTGTACTTGTGATGTACATATGAACTAATCTCGTTGTACCTGTGATTTGTGTATGATCCAATCACTGTATACTTGAGATTTGTGCATGAGACAATCATTGTTGCACTTGTGATTGGTGTATGATCCAGTCATTGTTGCACTTGTGATCTGTGTATGATCCAGTCACTGTTGCACTTGTGATATGTATATGGTCTAATCACTGTTGTACTTGTACTGTGTATGGGCTAGTTAGCTTGTGTATATGAGGTATGCTCATGACGGACATTGTGTATAATCCTTAAGATTATGGTATGAATGACACCTTGTGATATTGTGAATGTTTGTACACTAGTGCTTGGTAATGTTTTGTATGGACCCAACACTTGATGGCAAGATATTATCATTATATTATAATTGACTATGTTGGTAGCTTACATATACTAAATAAATAGATATGGATTAAGGTGAGACAATAGATCTCATTCAAGAGATTAAACTCCCTCTCTCATTGTTGGGGCGAACTACGATGCATCTGATTCCCACGAGGGGATACATAGGCAGGTTCATCACGAAACCTTGAGGCTTAGGTTGTGGGTCTAGGAAAGACCTTGACCTTGGGACCTTATCACAGTTTTGATTGTAAGTATATAAGTAGTGTTGATTTGTTGTCATCGGGACGAATGAATAAATTTTAGGATTAGTGCATCTAATCTAATTGGAATATGCTTGGTTGGTTAAGTTGGTAATTGTGTATTTGAAGGATAAAAATAAAAAAATTATTGTGCCCAAGATGGGGATTTTACACCTAAAGCCAAGACAAAGAAGGTAAATTCCATGAGTACTAAGAACAAATTTAGGCATTTTGATAATTGTAATTAAGATGGTCATTTGGAATCCTCTTGTTGGAGGTTGCATCCAAAGAAAAACTCTCACAAGCAAGGTCAGGAGGGTAAGATAAACTCTACCCCATAGTTGAAAAAATCGCCAAAAACTCGTAATACTCGCGAGTAATCGTTCTGAAATGTGCTGGGCGAGTAAATCGCTCAATAACTCGCAGCCGAGTATAAAGTAAAACGCGCGGCGATTTATTCATGAAGAAAACGCAGAAAATCGCGACTTGTAGAGAAAAACGCGGTTAAAAAATAAGGCATTGATTTTATTTTTGTTTGCCCTAAATTTTTTCGCATAAACATAATGATAAAGCATCCGCCATCACTTGCAAACTCGTATTATTTAGATTCAGAAGAAAAACGACGGGAGACGAGGGCAGAGAGAAAAAAACGGCGAAGGAAGAAAAAAACGTAGGTTTTTTAAAAAAACGCGACCTCATTTCTGGAAAAAATCATAAACAGTAAACACCATGATCGATTTCTGCAAAAAATAAAACTCCAGGTCGATTGATTTCTGGCATATTTCATTGTTTTTTTTAATAATTTTTTAAAAATTTATTGATTTTTCTGAAGAAACTCATATGATCGATTAAATAAATTTATAAAAGGTAAACTCATACATCTTGAAAATTAAATAAAACATAAAAATTAATTATTTCTTACCGTATTTCTGAATAAATCGTAAAACATAAAGCGTATGTTTATTTTTTTTTAAATTTATTGATTTGTAAATAGTAAATACTAAAAGTTTGAAATTTAAATATTAAAAATTTATAAGATTTTAAGAATGTTTGTAAAAAAAATTAATATATTATATAAGTTTATCATTTAGCATTTGAAAAATTGAAAATTTTTAATTTATTTTATTTCCAAAACTTATAATTTAATATATTTGTAAAATATAATTAAATATTTTATAAGAGTTAAGAATATTTGTAAAAAAAATTAATATATTATTTTTTATTTTATCATTTAAGTATTTAAAAAATTGAAAAAATTTAATTTATTTTATTTCCAAAACTTATAATTTAATATATTTGTAAAAAATAAATAACATATTATATAAGAGTTATTATTAAATCAAATCTTTAAATTAAAATAATGAATGATTACAAATCAATAAATAAATTAAAAAAGTTATTATTAAATATTAAATCAATAAGAGTTAAAAACTTTTATTTCCAAAATGACTAAGAGTTATTATTTCCAATCTTTTAAATTTTTAATGATTAGAAATCAATAAATAAAAAAATAATTAATTAAAATGTTATTATTAAATATTAACCAGAATGACTATTATTAAACTCTAATTTTGATTTATATATGATAAAATAAGTAATATGTTCTAAAAATTTAGTTTATATGTGTAGTTTTTAAGAATATTTTAAAAATTGTGTATTTTCAAATGTTCGATAAATTTGTCGAGTTATTGCCGAGTTTTTCCCCGAGTTTTTGCCGAGTCCCGAGTTTTTAAATTTTTTGGGTCTGCCGAGTTATTGCCGAGTCCGAGTTTTTCAACTATGCTCTACCCCTCCTATACATGAAGAGACTATAATAATTATTAAGTGTAAAAAGCTTGATTGTACTTTTGAAGAAGATTCTAGACTGACTTGCATTACTAAGAAAGTTGATTTGTTGGTTAAAGAAGCACTCTTTATCACCAAAATTCAAGTAAAGGGCGTTAATGTTGATGTAATTTTTAATCCTCATTTTTAGTTTGATTTATTTTCTGAAGATTTGGTTGGAAAAATTGGCCTAGAAAATTATCGACACCCCAAATCTTATGCTTTGGGTTTGATCAAAGGTGCTAATGTGCTAGTTAGTAGACAATGTAGAATGAAGTCTGTTGATTAAGTGGGTGTGGATTTTGCTCCTTTGGATGTATGTGGTGTTCAGTTTGGCAGTCCGTACATTTATGACTGGAAAGCAATGTATTATCTAAGAGCAAAAAAGTACCATCTCAGCAAGGATAAAATAGAGCTTAATGTTTGCATTTATAGGCAGAGAGCAGCCGAAAGAGGTCCTGAATCTTCATGGGAAGATGTTGAGGGGAAACACAAGGATCATTTCCTTGGTTAAAATCAGTGTTATCAAGTTCTTCCATGTTCAAGCATTTTACTATCACATCACGTGGACAGTTGGAGACAAAGGTGATCTATGTTTTGGTTAATCTTCTTGTGTTTGTGCAAGGCAATATGGTAGTCCAATCATCAATTGAGTAGTTCATTATTTCTCTTGCATTATGGAGGTGTTGGTTTTTTTCTAGACCCCTTGGTGAAGTGGGGACACTTTTGTTGTAGGTCCAAAAACGTATCTTAGATGAAAACAAAATCTGAATGCTATTGCATATTTAGATTCCTCCTGAAAAATTGTGCAACTTATAAAAAATGATACCTCATTTTACATTCGTATAAAAAAATTATGACTCTGAAAGTTGGACAGTTTCACAAGTGTCAATGGCAGTTTTGAAAGTCTTGAGACCGTTCTAAAATCTCCCTTGTTGAAAGAGGCAGTTTTGTATTTGCTCAGAAAAAACGTCTCATGATGTTACAGTTTTTTTCATTTCTCGCAATTCTCTAGACTTCTTCATGATACGTATGGGCATATATATACATATCCATTACAAAGTAAAATTGATCGTTTCAAGGGCATGTAATAAGAATTCGAATAGTTTTGTATGCATCTTCTGAGTTCCAAGTGGACTGCAAAGCAAGTAGCAGGGTAATGGGGTTGTGGGAGCATTGTGAGGGGTTATAGGAGCTGAGTCAATCTGCGATTCAGGCTTGTTTCAAGTCCAAGAGGCTTAGACCTGTGTACGGCTAATTGAAGAGAGTTTAAAAGTTCGCTAATATTTTTGTTGGAGTTTTCACTCGTACGTAGGCGTCTCTAAAATAAATCCGTGTTTATATTTATGGTGATGCTTATTATCAAATTTCCTCTAATCTCGATTAGAATTATACTTAATTAATTTCAGTTTTGTTGTTCAAAAAAAAGGTAAGTGATGAATTATCGAATGAAATATTCATCATAATTTCCTGATCAGATATAAATAAGATTGTTTGTTTTGCTTGTGCTATCACCTATATTCTGGTCAATATCTTTGAGAGTAAATCTGATTCTTCGTATAAACGTAAGGTATTTTCTTATATGCAAATAATTCCCAAGTCTCGTGAATTTTTGTAGTGTAGTTTGAGTTTATAAGTTTAAGTTTCTAAATTTATGGTGGTTGATCTCATGAATTTTATTGTTTTGCATATTCAATTTAATAGAACAAATAAATATAAAATAATAAAAAAATTAATTGGTAAGAATTTAAAAACCTCATGTGATTGATAAGTGGCAGAAAAAAGTCTAAACAGGTGGGACAATTTGTAGTCTCACCTTAAATGCACCCCACTTAAATCTTTAAACGAAAAGTAGGAACTGTTATTATTGAAGGAAAGATTCTAATTAATCTGTAACATTTTTTTTTGCTTTATGAGACTCCCTACTCCTTTAAAATAGATCTTGAAAACCCCTCATAAGACCCCAGCCTAAAGTTGTCATTGCACTTGTTCAGAGCCCATATTCAATTTGCCAATCGTCGAGCAAAGCTCAATTATTAATTTATAAAAATTGCAGTACATTGAAATTTGACCAATATGAAATAGTTAAAAGGGAAATAAAATTGCTAAAAAGGAGCTCTACTTAAAAAATATTTTCTTTGACTCTTTTGAGAAGGTGAGTTTTACATTAGTGAGTCAAAGTATGTCTATTTATAATTTTTTAAAAATTTATAAACAATAAAATGCATGAACATGAAAACTTCATTTCAATTGATTTAGAACTTTACTTGGTTTAATACTCATTTTTTATGTTTTCATATTTAATAGTTGTAATGAAATTTTAATTTTTTAGCAATAAATTTTAATTTATATTGAATTTTTAGAGCAATATTAGTATTGGACAAACCCCCAATACATATATTGTTAGACAATAAAATTTATCATAAATTGCATTATGTTTAAAGGTTTATATATTGAAGTATAATATTGGGTAGAAAAATAAATAGGATCATTATGAATTCAAGAAAAAAAATGAATTTGGTGGGGGAGTTCATGAAAGTTAAGATTATACAAAGCGTCTATGAGATTTGAGACAACCATAGAAAGGTTAATGTACATAAAACATAATTGTTTTTTTCAAATAAGCACGACCATGTTATGAATGATTTTGGGAAAGATTTAATTGAGAGCAATTCCCATATAAAACAAGATAATGGATGTATAAACTTGTCCCATCAAATTTCAGCTATGATAAAGAATAAGACGGTTTAAGAACATGGTGAAAATAATAATTGACAATCATATAAAGGTAATATTTATTTAAGCTAAGAATATATGAAGAATACATGAGATTTGAGAAAAATAAATAAAAATTTAACGTGCATGAAGCATGATGAAGTTTTGAGATGAGCATAAAAATATTAGCATATGGATAATTTTGGAAAAGATATAATTAAATAATTCTCCAAGTAAAACAAAATAATGGACAAGTAAACTTCTACCACCAATATTCACAAATTATAAAGAATGGGGTAGTCTAAGAACAACACTTAACCTTTCACGTGAAAATAATAATTGGAAACCATTTAAATGTAGCATTTTTATAATAACTCATCATACAACACAGTTATGGGAATAGATTCCTATAGAGGAGGGGGACTGACTACTCAATGACTCCAGGTCACGGAGAGCCGAGAGTTGAAGGTTGCCCTAATCTACCTCAACCGTGCAAGTGTTTAGGGAATTGTTTGATGTCAAGGATAGAGAATGAAGAGCACTCTCAGTACTTTTGTCACTCTCCTGTCCTGAGAGTTAGGTTTGGACCAGGTGAGCAAGTTTATGGAATTAAGACCGTACCTCAGATAGTTCTTTGCCAGAGGACAACAGCGTAGAATAGGGATGACAATGCAACGCGCTGGCATCTTACAGGTGTACTAGTGTCCGTATGGATAGAAAGTGAAAAAATATAGACATAATAACACAAAACCTACTAAACAACTTAGCGAAAGGTTTACTAGTGATGAATAAACCAATAAATAATAGAATGAGTGAAATACTAAGAAAGATGATAAGGACAAGAAAGATAAGAATTCAACTCACGAAGAGTCCAGTTCTCCTGCAAGCTCCACATGGATGAGTACCTCAACACAACAAAGTGGGGAAAAATGTTGGGGTTGTTTCGGGGCTTGCTGTAGTAAAACCCTCATTTTGGTATTTCCACCTCCATGGATAGCTAGATAGAGAAATAGAAATGTGATAAAGAAAATATGTTGGAAAGGAAATGAATATTGAATACTACAAGAGACACTATGCTATTCAAATCCAACAACAATGTAAAAGCAAGTAAACAATACCACCCTCAACCAGAGGCGCTCAAGGCCAATGAGAGAGGAGTGCAAATCTATAACCATGGCAAAGTCGATGTGGCCACAACGATACCGAAGGAGGTCTTGCAAGACACCAAGTTGCAGCTTTTGTGGTAGATGTGAAGAATGTTGTGATGTTGGAATAGTGAAGCCAATAGTGCAACAAGTAGCTAAAACGTATGAGAGGATGTGAGAATTGCCTTCAAGAATGTCCAAAGTGTGTAGAGGAATGAAGTAGAATGAAGAATATGCATTTGAAGATGAGTTTGAGAGGGAAAGAGTTGTTCAAAGGTTGGTTGAAGGGCGCAAGGGTGTTACGTTTCGTCACCAATGGAGAACGTAATGCTTATGCAGATTTTAGAGGTAGGAATCCTGTCAAGATGACAACGTACTGCATAGATGTCCACGTGTCACGTACGCGTCCCCTACATAAATTCTCCCACCGACACTAAAAACAAGCACCAAGTGGATGAAGTGCAAATAGGTGATCTGGAATTACATGGTTGATTTTTTTTTTAAGGTGAAGGATGTAAAAGGGAAACTTGCAAGGGGGGTGCAAATTCACTCCTATACATTTTTCCCCCACTTTAGGAAACATGAATGCTAATGAGTGTTTGGTAAAGTAAGTTGAAAGAGTTCCAAGAAAATATACCTGAACCGTTGAGGAAGCAGACCACAATCTGGTGTGCTTGAAAGCATAGGGTAGGAAAATGGCTCCATAGGTACTCTCTCCTAAGGAGGATTGAATAAAGTGCACCGAAGGTCCATAGACCAATGGTGGACAAATCTCGCAGGATGTAAGTGCTTCACAGGTCCTCGAACTTGCAAAGAAGGCGCCAACTAGGTGCTCAGTTCTGAGGGAAGTACAATATAGGGGAATCCACATAGTTGGATTTGAAAGCAGCTTCACAGGCACACCTACAAAGCAACATATTAATTTGCAGAGGAAACATGTTAGATATCAAAAAGAAGCCATGCAAGCAGACAAGCAAACATTCACGCAGATAGTCACAAATTGAAGGAAGAGCTTTCAAAGGGGTCCCTCGGGAACCCTTCAAAAGAAAAGGGGTCCACTCAAGGGACACTTTGTTTGAAAGTGCAATAGTATTTTTCGCAAATCGATTTCAACAAGAAGGAATCCTTTTGAAAGATTTCACTTCATCAAGGAATTCAAAAGGAAGAAAGCCCCCTCACAAGGGGAAGGTCAAGACCTCTCCCACAGGAAAAGGTGCTCCCTTCTCGGAAGAGAGTTTCTCAAATTCTTTCTTTACGAACCCATGATGAAGGAAAGATAATCCGCTAGGGGTCCTTGTTGAGAAATGCAATTTTTGAAAAATATTTTGAAGAGTTAAAGATAAAGATTTTCAAAAAGATTCATTGGCCACCGAATGCATTTTTTGAAAATGGAAGCAACATGAGAGCCCCCCCTTAGGATGATGCATGCCGAACACAAAGGCTAGTGACATCCTAAGGAGAGAAAAGCAAGAATGAAAAGTGATGTTGTGGCTCATGGAACATAATGAGATGTAACCATGGTAATGCTATCACACATGCGAGGGACAACACATGAGCACCACAACATCACAACACAAGTAGAGAGGAGAGAAAAGATGCAAAGAAGGGAAGACAATAACATAATGAACAAGAGACAAGGGGATCTGATATTTCGGGTTCAGAGCCACTCATAAATATAGATAAATAAGTATAATAGTATAAATTAACTATCATCAACCTCCTACTATATCAAACCATGTGAAGAGAGCACGTGAAGACAAAATAAAAATAAAAAATTGGGTCAACATGGAAGGGAGGCCTAAATTCCCCCAACACTTTGCGTCATCCCTAATTGTTGAAAATCAATACATGACAAAGAGAAGAATGATGTGAAAAATATAAGTTTCACGACATAAAAATACTCCTGTAGCCAAGCACCTACGAGGGTGACAAGGGTCATCTAGGAACACAACGCAAGCATGGGGGAACACAACACACACACACACAATCTAATCTATAAATAAAGAAGATGCACCCCCTAGTCCTCATCAATAACCAAGAGGTCGTCATTCTCCCAATCTAGATCATTGTAAGGGGAGGGAGGACGAGCCTACAAGGGTGGAATATCAAGGGGGTACCCTCTGACCCTCCTGCAACAAGAGCCAAGGAAGAAGGCCCCTCAAGGTCTTCTCCACTTGGTTCCTGTGAGGTGAATGTTAGCAATCTCGCAAAAATTGTTGACAGGGTTGGGACCTCGTCCACAAAGCTAAACATGCACTTCATAGGAGTACCATGTGTCAACTTAGCAGGCGAGGGAGGCGGCACCTAAGATCCACTGCTAAGCTCACTGAATGATTTGGGAGCAGTGACAAACTCTAGGGGCATCAGGGCTTCCTCTATCACTGAGACGACACAAGCCAATGTAGAACCACCCTCTGAAGAAGGTGAGCCCTTCTTCCAACCCCCATTACAAGTAGGGTCATCCTCCATCTTCCACTTCATCGAAGGATGTGAAATCTCCACAAATGAGACAAAGGGCACATAGGAAGAGGAGAAAACCACAATGGACACCACTGAGGTATTCAGCATGTCCATGGGTTTTGAAAACAAGATGTCCAAAAGGGACATTAGAAGGGGAGGCTCAACTAAAGGAGGAATGAATACCTGCACCCTATTCAAGTGAGGATCGTTCATGCTCATAGGGGGATCCAGAAGCAAGACTGAGGTTAAAGGAACTGAAGTAGAGAGGAAGAAGGGGAGGACACAGTAGAATATGTTGAAGCAGGAGCTGATGGCTCCTCTTCCTTCTTTTGTAAGGGAGCCTACTCAACGGCTAAAGCCTTCCTTCGATGCTTGCGCTCATGTGCAAGGTGGTTTCTACAACTTTGAGAGCTAGAGGTCGCAGCCTGAGAAGGAACGTAAGGCTCATGTTCAACCATCGGAGTATCCATCACAATTGTTTCTAGCAGAGGGAGAGACTCCTGGACATGAACAGGAGGAAGAGACAAATAGGATGATGGAACAATAGCGGGGGGAAGCAGGCTCGAGTAAGTCAGCACTGGGCCTCTTCCCATTCACTACCTTATAGGTAGGAGCAATAGGAGGCCACAGAGGTTGAGACATATAGGATGCTCCACGAGGACCCTTCCCCTTACCATACAAAACGGGCTGAGGCACCGTGGGTAAGATAGAAAGTTCAAGTGTTGGATGCTTGGGCTTTTTCCAAGCGGGCACCATCGAACTCCCCAACAAGCGCATAGGAGAAAAAGTCGATGGTGCCATGGCAGGGCAAGAGAAAGTGACAGGTGGAATGGCAGAAGAGGAAGAGCCCTGGCTGTGGACAGGCTTTCCCTTCCCCTTTTGAGAAGAAGAGGCAACTTTCCACTGCGCCACAGGGTGGGTCATTTTTGGCTGCCCCTTGCCCCCAATTTCGTACTTAACGTAATTTCAATAAAGTAGATCTGTTCTAGGGGGAAGCAAACCAATGGGCCAAAAATAATCCAAGGAATAACCCCCACAGGATACCAATGGCTGATACCCTATGTCATACATGACACCTTGAGAGAACTTTATACATTTGTGAATAATGGAAGTGATTTCGGTCATGGAAGCTAGCCAAGGAATGCCTAGCTTTACCCTAAAAAGATTGGATTCCAGAATGACATCAAAAGTGGTATCCATAGCCCTAGGTCCTACTAGGATGAAAAGAGTTATAGAACCATATGGAACAAGAGAGAGATTGTCATGCGTACATATAGTAGTTTTTGTCTTCTCATATTCCTCCCTCTATAATGAATTTAGCCACAAAGTCTCTTCCATAATAACATTCACTCGACTCGCAAGATTAACTAGGACTCCTGTCACAATGTTTCCATTGAGGCAAGTAGGAATGTATAGGGGAGAGGCTTTGTTATTCATGGGTAAGTCTCGTGAGGTGAAAGTCACATCTGGCGAGCCAGTCATAGGTTAAGGGGGAGGAGTAGGAGTGAATGAGACCACTTTCACATATGTTGAGGCCTTAGGAGAAGCATCAAAAGGATCAATGATTAAGTTTGCAAAGTGAGACAAAAATGAGCCCATGTATAAATCTGCAACTCACTATTCGCCTTAGCCGCTGACTTATTCGTATTTTTCTTCTTTCTATCAAGACAAATGGTACCATCGTCAATGCGATCCTATATCTCATGACGTAGGTGCATGCAACATTTAGTATCATTCTTGTGAAGATGATGGTACTGGAAGAACACGTTTCCATCATACCAATTAGGATAAGCCTCCTTCAAAGGTTGAGGATTTTCTAATGTTATAATCTTATCCTTCAACAACTTCTGCAGGATAAAGAATAAGACTCAAACAATTTTGTAAATTGTCCGTTGCACCTGAGGACTCGATCATTAGTCATGACAACTATATTTTCAACATATTTACCTTTACCTAAAATTGACATTATAGATCTTCCTTCAGAACAAAAGCACGAGGACCCCCCGAACTGAACAACCATTTGTTGCTACTCTCACAACGCAATGCACAGATGTGCGAAAGAAGGGTATTTCATCAAGGTGAATTTCTCTTGCCAAGCTAGCTATAGGTTTCCTATAAATACCTTATGTACATTTGAATTAGGTAGCGGGAAAGAGATCTGTGAAAAGAGCACCTGGTATAGCACAATGAAATCAGTGATCTTCTCGTGCTCCCCTTGCTTACATCAGACAAGATCTAAGAAGATCAACTTTAGACCGATGTTAGCCTAGAATTTATGGAGAAATTGATTCACCAGTTGATCAAATTAGAATATAGAATTGTCAAGAAAGGAACAATACCCTAATGGTGTATCCTCGAGAGATCGAGGAAAAATTTTAGCCACCAAAGCATCGTGGTGAAAGAAGTCCATACACATTGCATTAAAAGCGGATACATGTGTTTGGGGATCCCCTTTACCGCCATACTTTTCAAACTTAGGAATCTCCATTCCCTAAGGGAAAGGAGTGTTTAAGATTGTTACAGATAGGGGGTTGTGTCAAAAGAAAGGCTAAAAGATAGGTTGGGAAGAAGCCTAAGATAGGCTTGCTGACTGGTTTTGCATCTGACCCATGTTTTGAAGCAAAGTGTTCAAAACAAGGTCATTAGACGATGTAGGACCAATAGAGCCACCACTAGAGCTACCAGAGTTCCCACCTCCTAAACCACCTCTGAAACCGCCTCTCAAGCCCCCACCAGAGCCTTTGTCGTGATCGTCGTTGTGGCCCCCACCAAATCCACCACTAAGGCCACCCCTATGACCACCACCAAAGCCATCAACAACACCACCACTACTACCAAAACCACTACCACTCATTCCACCGGATCCCCCACCGCCAGGGGCAATAGGAGTGAAGCTAAAGCCAAGGGGTATTCTACTTGCCCTGATTGTGTGGGATGTTTGAGGAGCAAAGGAAACGCTGATTGAAGGGCTTGTTTAGGCCATGCATATAGATGTTGTAGGAATTGAGACACCTATTTATCTCTCATAGGCATTGAGCACCATCCTTCGGGTGGTACCCGACCTAGTGTTATATGAAGGGATGTACACTTCGGTTAGATTGGTGAGGCCGCGTAAGGATTTTGTGCCCATCTGATCTTTTCCTAACATATATCTCACCTTGTTAACAAGCCTAGCAGCTCTTGCCATATTTGGTGCTTTCTCCAAATGATTTTTGAGATCTAACAATCTCTTGTCTAATGCCAAAAGGTGTTCTGAAGGAATGTGCACAACATCATCTTCATCCACAAACGAAGTTGTAGAGGATGCTAGAGGAGTGGGTACACGAGTGGTCTCATCAATGAAACTCATCTCGTCTATCGAAACCTCTTCTTGAGAAAAATGACCAGTAGTAGAGCCTGTGGTAAAACCAGTGGTAAAGCCAGAAGTGACCTTTGTCTTTTCCATTTGTAAGTGTCATACACTTCTCCTAACAACATACAAGGAGGTCATAGACTAGGTTGTGATGCTTATAAAACCTTACAACACCCAAATCTACAACGGTCTTCGAGTGTGAAGGAGAGAGTCTCAACACAAAGGAAGGGATAGACGTAGTTCACATTGGGTTCACCAAAGTGGAGAGGAGGGGGACTGACCACTCAACGACTCTAGGTCATGGAGAGCCGAGAGTTGAAGGTTGCCCTAATCTACCTCAACTGCACAAGTGTTTAGGCAATTGTTTGATGTCAAGGATAGAGAATGAAGAGCACTCTTGGTACTTCTATCACTCTACTAACCCGAGAGTTAGGTTTGGACCAGGCGAGCAGGTTTTTGGAACTCAGATTGTACCTCAGATAGCTCTCTACTAGAGGACAATAGTGCAGGATAGGGACAAAAGTGTGGCGTGTTGGTGTCTCACAGATGTGCTAGCATTCGTATGGACAAACAATGAAAAGATACATATAGAATAACAAAAAACCTACTAAACAACTTAGGTAAAGGTTTACTAGTGATGACAAGCAATAAATAACAAAATGAGTGAAATAATGAGAAATATGATAAGGACAAGAAATATAAGAATTCAACTCATAAAGAGTCCAGTTCTCTTGCAAGCTCCACACAAATGAGTACCTACACACAACAAAGCAAGGAAAATTTTTGGGGTTGTTTCGGGGCTTTCCGCACTCAAACCCTTGTTTTGGTGTTTCCACCTCTATGGACATCCAGATAGATAGAGAAATAGAAATGCAATAAAGAAAGTATGTTGGAAAAGAAATGAATACTGAATACTACAAGAGACACTATGCTACTCAAATCCAACAACAATGTAAAAGCAAATAAATAATACCACCCTTAACCAGAGGTGCTCAAGGCTAATGAGAGAGGAATGCAAGTCTACAACCATGGAAAATTCAACGTGGCCACAGCGATGCTAAAGGAGGTCTCGCAAGACACCAAGTTGTAGCTTCTATGGTAGATGTGAAGAATGTTGTGATGTTGGAATAGTGAAGCCAATAGTGCAGCAAGTAGCTAAAACATATGAGAGGATGTGGGAATTATCATCAAGAATGTCCAAAGTGTGTAGAGGAATGAATGAGAATGAAGAATATGCATTTGAAGATGAGTTTGAGAGGGAAATATCCATTCAAAGGTTGGTTGAAGGGTATAGGGGCATTACGTTTCATCACCAATGGAGAACATAATGCTTTTGTAGATTCCAGAGGTAGGAATCCTGTCAAGACGGTAGCGTGCCACAGACTTTTGTGAGTCACACGCATGTCCCCGAAAGAAAATCCCCCACTGACACTAAAAACAAGCACCAAGTGGATGGAGTGTGGATAGGTGATGTGGAATTACATGGTCGGATTTGATTTTTCTCAGGTGAAGGATGTAAAAGGGGAACTTGCAAGGGGGTGCAAATTCACTCATATACAATTCCTTATCTCATCTATGAGGGCTTCATTTTTTCCTTAGAAAAGCACTACTAATTAAAGTGCAATATTTTGTCCCTCCATAAGCTTCACCTCCAAGGTTAAGTTTTGTTGGAGTGAAATCCCATGTGCCAACACTATGAGATCACAAGGATAAATAATGTGCTCTCAACCATATATCTTGATGTAGACATTAACCTTTTTAATAACTTCAATATGTAATACCAAACCAAGCATGTACTCTTCCCCTAAAAACTTATAACTCCCTTACCTACATGGTCCTCAAAGATCATCCACCTTAGTCCATAGTAAACAACAAAAACTATAGCAAAAGGAAATATTTAGGAATACTAACATTGCCAATGGGAGTTTGGCAAGTTACTCACATGGCCACTACTAGTCACAATTTCTCTTTTCTCTCTCTCTATATAACTTAAGAATATATAACAATATCCCACCTTGGTTCATATAGGTAGGTAACAATAAAAAAAAACTCTTAGAAAACAAGTTTTATGTGAATGGAATTTTTTTTTCCATGGGATCTCAAAAGACAACCATCTTGTAGCTATAGGTTTTGCTTTCTATATTTGAAACTTAAGAATTGTCAAGAATGAAAGGCCCCAAATCTTAAGCATATGTTAAAATAATGTATGGTTGTGCAACTTTTGGAATGAAGAAAGCAAGGTTCCTTTAATAAGGCCAAAGATTTTATTTGTAATTTTACATTCCAAAATCTATTGAACTTTCCTATCCTAGGTGGCTTCCCCATGAGGTGTAAGACTATTGATCATAACAAAAGTCTTCAATCACAAGCACAAAGGAAAAAATTCAATAGCTATGGTCTACTTTTGTGAACCTTGAATCATTTGAAATGTATGAGAGAGCATAAACAATTCATCCTAGTGATTAATCTATAGGGTGATGTAGTTAAATCACACAAGTTTGAGGATGCATTAGTGACAATATCTATCTACCATGGAGTTCAAAAATTATTGATGAGCCTGAACATCAAGTGAGGAAGCCAATACTCTATTTAAGTGGTTGTTTTATTCAACAATTTCAAATGCTTAGGGTTGAGGGGAGAACATGGGTGGTGTATAACTTTACCAAATAAGGTTGTTTGGCTTTCTAGAACCAAGCACTCTTTTCTTATTCAAGGAAGTGATTATCTTAGGGGTATCATTGGTAAACCTCTTTGGATGTAACATAGCTTTGACCCTTGTCATGATCTTCCATCAAAGGTGGTGGTAGATCTTGTGTCTCTTCCATAGGGACATACAAGTTAGTGATGATGGAGTCAATCCACTCCTCTTATTGTTATTTTATAGGGAAATTATCTTTCATATGAGACACATTATCTAAAAAGGGAACATCTTCCAAGATGGTATATAATATTTTGTACCACATCACTAGTAGCCTTCATGTAATGTGGTTGTAGCTCCTCACCATAAGGTTCTTCCTCTATATCTAAAAGGAATAAATAGCATGGCTTAGACCCTCATCATGATCTTCCATCAAATATGGGTGTAGATCTTATGTCTCTTCTATAGGGACATACAATTTGGTGATGATGGAGTGAATTCACTCTTATTGTTATTCTCTAGTCACATCATCTTCTATATGAAACATGTCATCTAAAAAGGGCACATCTTCCAATGGTATATAATCCTTTGTTTGAGGACAATATGAAAACTAAAGTAGAACCCATCCTTGATAGAGCTATTGAGGAAAGGTATAAAACCTATGTGGAAAAAGAATCTGGGAAGTTTGAAACATTGAATGGTCAAATTAGGAAGGATTGTGATCTCAATAATGAAAATTTTATCCTAAATGATTTGAATAAATTGATGCAATTGTGCCTATAAAATACAATACTAATGAAATTCATAAAACAAATCACAAGAAATTATGTTAGATAAACTAAAAGATCTTATTAGGAGGAAGGAAAAGAGGCCCCAAAGCCTCCAAAGGCTGCAAGCTCTATTGATTCAAATGGGATCCCATATGATAGGGATTATAAAAAGGAAAATAGAGATATAAATTGTTATAATCCCTTGTATCAAGAAACTAGGGTTGAACAAAAATAAAGGACAAAAAAGATCTTAAAGAAGAAGATAATAAAAAAGGAAGGAGGTGAGAAGATCTAACAACTCACAAAAGTCGGGGAAGAAAGGAAAAGGAGAAGGTATTCCTTCCCTTTTTGGTAGACTATATAAGAATCATAAGAACCCCCAACTTCCATCTTAAAGATGATTTTAAACTGTATAATTTGGAATATTAGAGGCTTAGAATCCCCATAGATAAAATATGTATTAAGGTCCTTTTGCAATAGTAAAAAAGAATTGGATTGTCTTCTAATTGAGGAAGTAAAAGTTGTTGAATTTCAATTGCACAATGATTTAAGGTTTGGTTGGAAAAATGAAACTTTCTTTCATACTAATCATCAAAAATTAAAAGGTGGAATAACAATATTAATAGGGCCAAAATGGAAGCCTTACATTGCTAGTTATGGTTGCTCCCCCTATAATACCTGTGTATTTGGGTAACTTTAGAAAGAATAACCAAAAATTTGGAATATGTCCAATCTATGCTCCAAATGATTACAGAGAGAGTTGAAGTTTGGAGATGGTGCATTGCTAATCTTCCCAAAATCCTCTAGATTATTGGGGGAGATTTTAACATGGTTGAAAATAAGTAAGATAAATTTGGGGGCTTTCCCTAGGGATGGAAAGGGAATGAGCAGTATTATTGGACAAGAATGAAAAAATGTTGAAATTATTTTATCTCTTAGAAGGGAAGAAGATATAAATCAAGATTATTTTGTTTACATGGTGCAATAACAAAAATAACAACAAAATATTCTATTACAGATTTGACTGATTTTATGCTCATGAGGATACATTTCACTTTGAAAGTAGAAAGGGAGACAATTGTGTGCAATTTGAGCCTAAAATGCTATCAAATCACTACCCAATTGAAGCGAGGATAGTATTCAAATCTTGTCGACACAATTTTGATGGGAAAAAGGGCAACCTATATAAGCTCAATACTAATATGCTAAAATACCAAGACTGTATGGATGGTATAAAAACATTGAGGAAAACTAATTTAACTTTGTTTCCTAAAGATTCAGCCATTAGCTATTGGGTTGGTTTGGTTTTCAATTTGAAGATCCTACTAAAAACTATTGGAAAGAAAATTGTAATTGAAACTAAAATATTTGAATGCTCCTTACAAGATAAATTGTTAGTTGTTGAGGTTGAAGTACAAGTGGATAAGGATAATGAAATTTTGTTGAACAAGGTAAAGAATATTAAACATAAGCTTAGAAAGTTTCAAATTAAGAGGGCCCAAGGGGCTAGGATAAGGGAAAAAATGAATTGGGTCAAAGATGGAAATAAAGGTACCAAATATTTCTTCATTTTGTTGAAGATAAAATATGCCATTTAGTTTGTAGGGCCTATAAGGATCAATGATCCTTGGTTACAAGAGAATAAAAAAATTAAGGAAATCTTCTCTGATTTCTCCAAAAAAAATTTCAGAACGGAGTATAATAATAGTTCTTGCATTGTGCTCAAGAGATTTGCAAACAGGTAATGCCCAAGAAAATCATAGAAGAAATGGAGGTAAATTAAAGAAATGAAATATCTAAAGAAGAAATTCATAATGCTATTTTATCTTTTTAGAATGGGAAGTCTCCTAGGGCTGATGATCTCCCTTTTGAGTTTTATAAAGCTAATTTAGATTGGGTATTTGATGATCTTTGTGAGGTGTATCAAGAGGCTACTGAAAAAGGATCCTTGGGGAGTGAAATAAACAAAGGCATAATAAAATTACTTCTAAAAGATGGGGATAAAAGTATTATCAAGAACCGGAGGCTTGTCACATTATTAAATGTTTTATACAAAATCTTTGCAAAATTGTTGGTAAGCAGGTTGATAGAGATTCTTCCAATGATAATAAATGATATTCAAACTAGGTTTATCAAGGGTAGATATATTCTAGAGATCTTGATTACCAATTGGGAGGCTCTAGATTGGGAAAAAAGAAGCAACCAAAATTTGGGGATCCTACTTCTTGATTTTGAAAAAGCTTATGTTAGAGTTGAGTGGTCATTTGTGATTTCCATCTTAGAAGCAATTGGATTTCTAAATGAGTTTTGCAAAATGGTAAAGGTTCTATTTAAGGATGTAAATGCACAAATTGAGATAAATGGATCTCTTTTTGATCCCTTTCCCATGGGTAGGTTTGTAAGACAAGGTTGTTCGTTGGCTCTTGATCTATTTGTAATTTCTACGAAAGCACTATAATTTATTTTAAAGACTAACAAACTTGAAGCTAATCTAAAGGGAGATGTACTTTTAGACACATCTCTGATTAACATACAATTTGTAGATGATATTGCATTATTTCTTGAATTGAAAAAATAAAATATAGATAGCCTGGTAGCAAGGCTAAATGTTTTTGTCAAGCCTCATGGTCAAAAAATTTAGATACTAAGTCCTTATTACTTAGTTGGAAACATGATCCTCCCACTTGGTTCTCAAAGTTCACTTGGCAGTGGTATGGTCCAAAAAAATTGTTAGATATTTGGGCATTCCATTCTTTGTTAATCCTTCTTTCAAAGATATGTGGAACTAGATGTTTGTAAAAATTGAAAAAAAAAGAAAAGTTGGAATAATAATTATGTCACTTGTAGGAAGGGTACAAATTTGCCAAAAAAATATTTCATCCTACTCTATTTAATATGCTTCAATTTGGTTTTTTGTCAGCTACCAAATTAACATTATTCAAAAATTAGTAAGGAAATTTGTGTGGTCATATGGTAAAGGAAAGGGCAAGAAACATGTTGTAAAATGGCAATGGTGTTGTGTAAGGAAAGATAAAGAGGGACTAAGGCCAAAGGACTTGAGAATTCAAGGAATGGCCCTAGCCTTTAAATGGGTAGTAAAGGCATTAATAGGTAATGAGGCTTGGAAGGTTCTC
>VDFB02257112.1:0-87304 GCA_007258455.2 Sequoia sempervirens | reverse complement strand
CCAATGAAAATAAACGCCCAGCATAAGAACTAACCCAGCAAAGACAAATGCATGGGTTCCAAGTTTCAACAGATGAGCAAAAGAAAATCTGTATTTAGATGTTTTGACCTCACACTCAGCTCAAGGCAGGTCTCATGTGATCAGCAGACTTAACAAAAGACAAAATAACCAGAAATACACAGGAAAAAGGGTTTAGAGTAAACCAAAATTGGAAGAATTATAGTTTTGGGTGAGCAGGATCGTGCATAAGCCTGGATGCTCCTGCATCATTCTTGTTCCTCCATACACAAGCACTACACACACTGTCCCAATATAGCAAGCTTCTAGGGCCTATCCCTTACCATTGCACACATCACTCCTATACACTTGTGCTTTAGTATCACACACCTGACAACATCCAATCTACTTTGGGCTGAAATATACCAAACAGGGACTTGATTGAGGCAAGCTCATAGCCCTACAAATACTACAAGCTTCTGCAGGATTGTACTCAGTTCTGCAACCACATTAGTCACTTCTGAAATCATCCTGCAGCAGCACAAAATTAGACAATCAAGCACAAAAAGTTTCAGGCCATGACAGTCAAAGGACACCATTATGTTGAGGGTGATTACAAGCAAGTGTGGAGGGTCACTAGTGCTTCTAATGGGTCACTATTGCACCTAGAGAGTCACTATCTTCTAATGCAGTTCCTGATACCTTTGTGAACGTCCAGAGCTCCTTTTGGTAAAATTTTCAGGACTTTCCAGCCTTATGCCATTGCCTCATTAGCTTATGTCAGGTCACTATTGTTTGAGGAGGATCACTAGTGTGCTTGTTGGTAACTACCTTTTGATGCAGTTTCTGATACTTATGTGCATGTCTGGACCTCCTTCCAGTCAAATTTTCAGCAATTTCCAGCCTTGTGCCATTGTCACATTCGCTTTGAATGCCAAATCAGATACACCTTACTATCCTTGCTCCATTGCCTTTCTAGTTTCATTTCAATCTTGACTCTGATGCTTGTTTTACTTAGCTTAGATCTGTTTGTCTACTTTACTGCTATTTTGAAGGATAATTCAGATTAGTAAGTAAAATAGCACATCGTAGTTAGGATAATGCAATTTAGATGCTAGGGTAGTGCTTATTTTTAATTACAACTTGATACCTACAATTCATGAAAAAATGCTTATTTTGGCTTCTAGTTAGAATTGTGGTATGAGGACTCAACCATTTGACTCAGAGGAGTAGGAAAGCATAAATACTAAGTTGATTCCAAAATACACTCATGAAGCAATACACTACAAAAATTCTCATAAACAAAAATAAATTAATGAAGATGGGTGTGTTGGGGAAAAGTTGATCATGAACAAAAGGGATAGGGCAACAAGGAGAATGAGGCAAGACTAAGAGACATTAATTATATTGCGACAAGAATGAAGAGAGAACAATGGGTTAAAAAGAGCCAACACCTAGGTATAAATGCAATCCAAATAAATCCTAAGATAATATCAAAAAAGACAAAAGGCACCTTTTTAACCAAATTAGATTGCCACTTTGCTTTCTAGAATGGTGGAAACAGAACAAAACCTGCCAAAAATACAAGCCTCTCAAACAAGTAGCCACCCTAGAAAGCATGAAAAACGCATGATGACAATTTATTGAAAAAACCTTCAAGTCACAAGCCTTCTAAACAAAATTGCTTAAACATCAATTAACATTTGCTCTTGGAAATCCCTTCTATCATGATTTTGGAATCCCCTTCCACTATAAATTTGTCAATTGAATTATTCATCATAGAGGCTTAATTAAATTTCAAATTGACCCAATCACTTGAGGAGGAACACAATTAACTTCTTTAATGTACTCTTTTTGTCTCACCTATATAGATTCCACCCTTTTTCTAATCACTAGACAATAAAGCAAGGTTTTTGTTAGGCTTGATTCGACGTGAGGTGTGTGTGTGTGGGGTTTTGTCCCTAGTCTTGTGCAAATTGATGACCCTTTGCACCTTCCTATCACTTAAGCTTGGGAGGACCCAATAGCTCTCTTGAGGTGTAGCAGCTCCATGGGGTCCCTAGAGAGTCACTTTCTTGAGCATATGAAAGGGAAAGAATCTCTCACAAAAGCTTCATTACTAGTATGGTAGGTTATGTGAGACTATCATAGTTAGTCATCTTGAAGAATTATTAGCAAAGACTTGTTCACCCATTCATTCCTAATGATAGTCATAGATACAATAACTCATAACAAGGATCTCATTATATTCATCTTCAAAGTAGGACACACACATGGAGAGTATTACAAGGTTTTGTGGACATCTATGCATAAGCATACTTGACTTGTTCTAGACTATCATACTATTACTCTTCTTATCAAACTATATTGCATCTTCCCTCATCTTGCATGTTTCTCTTCTTAGTTTTTCTACTTTACACTCGTGGCCTTATATAGCTTTTCGATCTTAATTTACATGGACAAGATTTGTTTAGGAAAAATGGCTATGATTGAGTTGTTGAACATTTGGGTGGGAGTGCTCCTAGCACGAGATCCAGTCATCTTGTCGCATGGCTCGCATGTTTTCAACTCATCATTGGCTTGGCGCAAATCTTTCTCTTTGCTCACCTTTGCAACTTGCCTTAGGATTACACAAAGCTTGATGCTTGTTCTTCCTTGGTTGTGTGTTGCTTCCTTCTATACCTAGGCTAACATAGTTGGAACTCTTTTTCCTTCTATACCAAGCATGGTATCGTGATGCTTCTCCCATTGATACTCACCCTACATGGTGATCTTTACTTCGTCAACATTTTTGAGCAACATTTCCTTGGACTAAAGATCTTGTTTGTCCCCAAACAAGTTGATGTCTCTTTTGGTAAGGTGATAGTATGTTTTCCTTCTTGGTCATATTCCCTTGGGATCATCATATGCACTTTGAAACACCACTTCTCCTTCTACACATGGGAAACCTTTTCTTATCTACAATTCTCCCATTTCCCCATGCATGTAAAAATTTATCCTCCATAGGCGTGATCACTTGACAAGTTCTCTAGTAAAAGACTATCTGAAAGGGCATACTTCAGAGGATTAGAGATACAACATCTTTCTTGTTGCCAATGGGAAAGGTGGAACTTCTTGTGGACTTTTGAGTTAGGTGATTTCATTAGGAGTTCCATTGACCTTCAATCTTTACTATAAAACTCGAATGCTAAAGGGAAGCAAGGTATGCAACATTTCCTACACTAGTCTAATGAAGATAGTATTGTGGAAATTTTTCAATCTTTACAATTATAGAAAGTAGAAACATATATGAACATAAAATAAACAATATACTATAACGCAAGGTATACGTGGGGAAAACCCTTTTGGGAGAAAAACTCCACACTCCAAAAACAGTCCAATGTATTATTAAGTAAATGAGTGGATTACATAGCACTTGTAGAGCAAGCCTTCATGTGGAGTATCACTAACATACAAATCTAGAGTGATTCTTGTAGCATAATGGTACCTACAAATCAACCATACAAAGTACAACTCCAAGTATCAATAAATAGATGAAGGACAAACTAAAAACCATGGATGGTTTGGAAAAACCATTTGCAAACCCATGAGGTATAGCACCCAAATACATGGTTTAAATCCCAATACTCCTCCTTGGTCTTGGTCCTCTTGACTATTTTTGGCATATTCCTTACATCTCTTAAATTGTCATAATCTATCATATTTGACCACCCAAACTTGGGCACCCAAATTTTTCCTCACTTAAACATTCAAAATATGCTCCATGACAAGTGCCCGTACTTATAATGCTGATCAAGATTCCAATGTAATCTCCCTCTTACATACTCTCACATGTTAGAGAATCTGTTATATATAACTCCCTTCATGATGACCTTACACACACCACAAGATGTTGGCACATGGCCAAACTATGCCACTCCAAAGTGGGATGCTTACTTCCTCATGTGAGGCCTAAATACCACTAAAGATGAATTCCATGTCATCTCCAAGTGGGATGCCAATTCTCCCACAAGAAGACAAAAGACACAAAAGATGAAATAGTGAGTGCATACAAAAGTATAAAATTGAACATTAGGAATTCAAGGTTGAGACACCTTTTCTCAACATTCTCCCACTTGTTGAACACCTTGCAAAGGCAAAAAGGAAACTCACCAACATTGAAATCTAATTGCTAAGGGTTGAGAGGCCCATAATTCACTTCACCACTTAAACTTCTTTGTGATCACAAGCCTTGTTAGAGAATCCACAACATTCGTTAAAGTGTCAACCTTCTCCAACATCACCCTCCCATCCTCTACCATGCTGCAAACAAAATGGTGCTAGACATCAATATGTTTTGTCTTAGCATGGAAAGTCGGATTCTTTGCTTGACATATGGCACTTTATCACGTAGAAATGCAATAGCCCTTGCATCTAACCTAACATCAAAACAAAATCTACTGGCTCGTTAAGTTGGCTCAAATGGAACAACAATTGGACAAACGACAGTTAGTCTACCTTAACAAGGCAACAGAGTTTTCTGCAGTAAGTTGACCCTTAAGGACAATATTTCAATGATTTTCGCCCCTTCACATTCATACGACTGGTTCTTGGATAATATTTGACAATAGGTTGATTCTTAAAATAAAAATTTGATAGTTGGTTGGTCCATGGAAAAAATCTCCTTTGATTTGATAGAGTGATTCTCCTTTTGACAATGGTTATTTGATAACAACAATTCTACTTCCTTCTTCATTGGATTGGTTTAGCATACCCTCTCCTAGGGCTTCCTTACTCTAATGTTAAATCTTGGAGGAATGAATGCACTCAATTTGTGAGAATTGGATGGTACACACTTCAATGTGTGTATGCTTGTATTTATTATTGAATGGGGAAGTTACATGTGGGTTGTAACTTAATTGTAATTTACTTTCAAGACATAACTAATGTGGTTTTATAACATCATTAACATAAGCAATAAATGCTTGTTTATAAAGTATAGTCTAACATTATGCGGTATCTAGTAGACTCTCTAGGATTCTTCAAAAATTGGGTAGACTCTACATCAGTCTCCTGTCCAAGTGCTTATTCATGAAATCCTTGTCCATTTGGTTCAATGAATACAAAATTTTAGCTTCATCTGCCATAAATGGTGGAGGCACTAGTTTCTTAAATGCTCTGTCCTAGTTGCATCCAAGATGCAACTTAGGTGGTCTTGTCAAAAAGAATACTTGAGGGAATAGTTCGTTGCAATGTTAGGGTGAAGTTGCCTATCATCACATACTTCTTGTTCCAATTATAGTAGCAAATTTTTTTCTCAAGAATAAATCAGTAAACCAAAAGATAAACATTTTTCAATTAATTAGGAAAAAATTGGGTTAGGGTTAGCGAAAAATGAGAAAGAAATTGCTGCAAAATCAGAAAAAAGGCCAGAAATATATTTTCTTGACCAAAAACCACAATATTTTGGTCAACATCTTAGTTGAATGATTTTAATGAAAAAACCACGATTTTTAATAGAATTGGCCTCTAGCCCAAGCACCAAGTAATTGCAATAAATCTTTATTTATTTATGATTTATGCATCTATATTTCGAACTCGAAGTACTTGCACATTTTATTACATCATTTCTCACTAACAATTGTCATAATGTCACATTGTAGCTCATTAGAACAATATGTCAGCACTATATCAAAGGTTAATTTTTGGATTCAAATACTCCATTGGTTGTCAATGAAATCCATATTTCACCACCATCACCACAATTAACAAGATGCTAAACTAAAAGCTTGTATACACGATGTGCGCCTCAATGATATTTGTAGTTAATTCTTTTGCGAGGAACTTTGGGAAGTTATGTAACTTTTTGGCGCTATCTTTTGGGAAACAAAGATGCTTATGTCATCTTATACTTCCCTCCTCTCAAGATCCTTGTTACCGAAACTTGAGTGACATGGTTTTAATGGGTATGTTAAGCTTGTTAGGTTATAGGTTTATAGCCTTTAATAAAGAACACTAAAGTAGATGAATGAAAACTGGACAATAGAGTTATACCTTGCTTAGGAATTGATAGCAATATAGTATAAATATGGCATTACCTCTTGAATTTTGGAGCAAGGCATCTCTTAAAGCTATTGGCATTATCCCTCGGCATTTAGCCTTACAATTAGCCAAAAAAATAACATTTATGCTCAAATTTGTTCTAATTTGCATCATGGACTTGGCAGTCACAAACCCTAGTTCTCAACAGGGCTCACAATCATCGCCCTTGAAATCATTTTAGTGAATTCCATCTCACAATAACAATACGATAAGATAAAAAGCTAATACTATTGTATGTCATAAAGGAGTACTTTCTTAATGAGCAATTATTTGTCATTTCAATTTTGAATGTGTAAACTGTAACATAGCAGCTCTAGCTCTTAAAGTGACTACAGTTATATTAAAAAAGACATATAAGCATAATTACAAGAAAATTATCCATTCTGCTAAGTTTAATTTTTTATTCACACAGGTGCAACTGATTGACTACTTGCAGTTATCATGTTGCCCTATGTGAAATAGTGGAAAAGCTCCCCAAGGGTGATATTCTCTCTTCTCAAATCTCCATTCCCAACTTGGCATATCCAAAAGGAATATCCTTTCCTAGTTACTAGAAGAAAACATTGCTTTGCATGTGAAGGCAGTATCATGCTATAATGCAAATAACACTTTGGTTTTAGTAATATGATAAATTATGGCAACCTGTCTCCTCCAGAATCAACCATGCTTACTTAACATGATTATTTTGCAATGCTTGTTGTTAATTCTTGGTAACATTTTGCACCTCATTATGAATAAAACAAACCATGTAATTCATTATAGCACATATTACAATAGCATAAAGATCCATTTCCCATTACCATTGTTTTCATTTAACTAGTGGAGCCAAATAATGGAAGGAAATGATTAAAGCATCTACATCCTTGACAATAAGAATTTGTAATATTCTTCCTCTGTTGGGATTTTCAGGAAAGATGGAACAATTAATAGAATGAATTAAACAATGCAGATACAAAAATTAAATGATAGAAGCAAATTGCACAGAGACAATTTTTTTTAACGTGGTTCACCCTTTGGGCTACATCCACAAACAACGATTCAATTTTATTAAATCTCCAGCAAAATACAGAGTTATAGTATTTAATAAACCTGCAGCAATAATCCTCAACTACATGTAACTTCTCAACTGTCTATAGTTTGCTCTCAACACACTTCACGTTGCTACGTGATCCCAATGCAAAACTGCAATCACGAAACTTTGTTCATTCAACCAACGTGCTGCTAGTGCGTGTTACTCCAACACAAAACCGTGACTGTTTAACTTCCATCCACGCGCAAGAAACTGTTAATTTTTGGGCAGTTATCAAACCCTTTTTCTACCCCCCTACACTCCCCTATTAATTATTTTGAGGGGGAACCGCAGCTGCCAAAGTCACCAAAATATTAACCTCCAAGCATGATCAAGCTCCACTGACCGACAATCTCCCACTTGGAGATTGATCAAGCTCCACAACAAACCATCTCCGACTTGGAGATTGATCCTATAGCGCTGCTGCCCTTGTAGCTCCCACTGGAATGATACACTTGGACATATTGTTCCTCATTTGCATCATTTTAATTATTGAAGACCAATGAAAGTTGAAGAGGAAATCAACTTCTCATGTGTTACTGCCTTCGTAAACATATTGGCTGGATTTTTATTTGTATGAATTTTGTCCAGCTTCAACTGTCCATCCTCCAACATAAATCGGATGAAGTGGTATCTCAACTGTATGTGTTTTGTCTTTGAATGAAGTGCAAAATTCTTGGCAAGATGAATGGTACTCTGGCTGTTTGTATATAAAAAATTATCAACCTGCTGCTTGCCCAATTCCTCAAGAAAATATTGCAGCCAAATAATATCCTTGCTAGCTTCAGTTGCAGCAACATACTCTGCCTCTGTTGTTGATAAAGCAACAATCTTTTGCAGCCTTGAAATCCAACTAATTACTGTCCCACCTATAGTAAACACATAACCTGTAGTACTTTGCATGGTATCAATATCACTTGCCAAATCAAAGTCAACATAACCTTGTAGAGAAATGTTTGATCTTCCAAAACATAAATGTTTGATAATTGTCCCTCTCAAATACTTGAGAATCTATTTCACATAATTCCAATGTTCCATTTTAGGATTACTCATATAATTGCTCACAACTCCAACGACATGTGCAATATCTGGCCTCATGCATACCATGGCGTACATTAAACTACCAACAGTTGAAGAATATGAAACCACTGACATTTTTTCATCCTCCTCTTGTGTCTTTGGACACAACTCCTTAGTCAATTTAAAATGACTAGGCAAAGGTGTGCTAGCAGCTTTGGCATTTTTCATATTAAATCATTTTAGCACCTTTTCAACATATTCACTTTGAGATAGAGTTAATTTTCGGTTTGCCCTATCCCATGAAATCCGCATACCAAGGATTTGTTTGGCTGCACCCAAATCCTTCATAGAAAAATATTTTGCTAACTTCTATTTCAGCTCATTAATATGCTCCATGTTAGACCCCGCAACAAGCATAGCATCAACATATAAAAACAAGATAATATAACTACCATTATCCAACCTCTTAAAATAAACACAATGGTTAGAATAACATCGGTTGTAACCTTGTTCAGCCATAAAACTATCAAATTTTAAATACCATTGCTGAGGTGCTTGCTTCAAGCCATACAATTTTTTTTTATCTGCACACTAAATTCTCCTTACCTTCGACTTCAAATTCTTGTGGTTGTTGCATATAAATTTCTTCTTCCAAATCGCCATTGAGAAACATTGTTTTCACATCTAATTGTTCAAGATGCAAATCTTTTACATCCACAATACTTAGAAGGATTTGAATAGAAGTCATTTTAACTACCAAAGAAAAGATTTCATCAAAATCAATACCTTTTGTTTGTGCAAATCCTTTTACCATGAGTCTAGCTTTAAATCTTTTCTTGCCTCCTTTCATCTTGTAAACCCATTTATTTGGCAAAGCTCTTTTACCTGCAAGCCACTTGACTAAATCCCAAGTATGATTTTGCAGCAAGGAATCCATCTATTCTTTCATTCCTTGCTCCCACCGTTCCTTGACATCCACCTGCATAAATTCTTCATACCCTTCCGATTCACCAACATCAGTTAATAAAATAGAATATAAAAGAGAATCTTTCAGGAGGTCTATTTATCCTTGTAGAATGTCTAACGTTTACTGGAGTCTATGATATTTCTTGTTGTTGTTGAGCATGAGGTACCATTGGAATTTGATTCTTTGAAATATCATCCAACACCACATTCTTTTTCTTTCTACTTATCCTTGTTTTCTTGTATTACACAGGTAATTGGTAAAAATATTCGATGTATTAACAATGAGCGAGAACGCTCAATAAATAATTTACAAAATGTACAAAAATAGAAAGTTTCTAAAAAGAAACTTCAAATAAGATCAGAGACGATCTTATCAATATATTTTACAATATAATACATTATTGAGCATTAATAAATAAATAATAAATATTATTTTAATACCCTCCCTTAATGCTCGATCTATCAACTACAACAAGATGCCCCCTAAATTTTACAAACTTATCTGGACTGAGTGACTTGGCGAGAATATCTGCTATCTGCTCCTCTATCGAAACATACAACAACTGAACAGATCCGTCTTCAACAAGCTTCCGAATGAAGTGACAATGAGTTTCCACATGCTTGGTTCTTTCATGGAAGATTGGATTCTCGCAAGCTCTGATAACTCCCCGACACGCCGCAACAACAAGGAGCCGTAATCTACTCTTGGTGATATTTCCTCTGCATATCCGCAAAGCAATCCAAATCACTGATTCCAACCATCATTATTGATTGAAATCCCCGCCCAACCTGAGTATGTGAAACCACTAAGTCTAGGATCATGACTCCTAGTGTAAAGAAGTCCATAATTATAAGTGCCCTTCACATAACGCAGCACACGCTTCGCTGCTACCCAATGATTAGCCTTAGGGGTTGTCATGAAGCATGAAATGTAGCTCACTGCAAAACTGATGCCAGGTCTAGTGGCAGTGAGATAGAAGAGGCTATCCACTAGTTTCCTGAACAAAGATTCATCTACTACTGGTGAGTTTGACTTAGCTGACAACTTAAGCCCTTTTTCCATGGGTGTGGAGGCAGGTTTGCAATCCTGCATTCGAAACTTATCCAGTAGACTTCGAGCATATTTGGATTGGGAAATGAAGATACTGCTCTCGGTCTGCCAAACCTCAACACCTAAATAGTAATGCAAAAGCCCCAAATCTGTCATGTCAAATTTGTTGCACAAATCCTATTTGATCTCAGCGATCAAATGTGTCGAGCCGCCAATAATGATCAATTCATCCACATAGACAACAACAATAAGTATATCACTACCAGTATGTTTGACATACAAATTAGAGTTAGATGGACTCCTCTGAAAGCCATGATCTGTGAGGTACTTGTCAATCTTTATGTACCAAGTCCAAGGAGCCTGTTTTAGGCAATAGAGTGCTTTGACTAATCTGCACACCTTGTGTTCTTGACCAACAACTTTGAACCCTGGAGGTTGCGTCATGTAGACTTCTTCCTTTAACTCATCGTTGAGGAAAGCACTCTTAACATCCATCTGATGGACTTTCCAACCAAACTGGGCTGCTAAGGCAAGGACGAGCCAAATGGTACTCATCTTGGCTGTAGGAGCAAAAGTCTCCTTGTAGTCAATGCCTTCCTTCTGTGAGAACCCCCTTGCAATTAGACGAGCTTTGTACTTGTCAAGGCTTTCGTCAACTTTGTATTTCACCTTATACACCCATTTGCAACTAATAGGCTTCTTCCCTAGAGGAAGATCAGAAAGGACCCAAGTGTGATTCTTCTGAAGACTCTGGTATTCAGCTTCCATATCCTTTTCCCACTCAGGAATTCCTTTAGCCTCTGAATATGTTTGAGGCTCATAGACACTATGAATGTTGGCCATGAGAGCAAAATTGACTGTATGTTGTTGTTTGCTCTTCTTTCTGGATGATCTACCCTCAATGAGCTCATCATCACGAAGATCATTGATAGTCTTAGCCCACCATTTAGGCCGGAGAGTAGAAGTGCCAACATAAGATGTAATAGGAGGAGCTGGAACTTGTTGTGGATCTCGAACAGGTTCAGTAGGTGGAATATCAATATCATCTGAAGGAAAATCAGGTTGAGCATCAACAAAGACAAAGTCTTTGTCATCCTTCCCATCAGGTGAACCTAATGGAAGACGGACACCCAAATTAGAATCCTTTAAGGGCTAATCCTCAGAATGCTGAACAGGCGAGGAAAGGTGAAACGGTCCTCGTTCTTCATCAAAGACAACATCCCGATTGAAGATGAGACGATCAGTGTCTACATCTATCAATCGGTAAGCCTTATGGTTGTCACTATACCTTGTGAACATAAGCTTTTGACTCTTGGAATCCAACTTCGAGCGCTTAGCATCTAGAATCCAAACATATGCTAAAGAGCCAAAGATTTTCAAATGACTGATCCGACCAGTCCAAGCTTCCTCAGGAGTCTTCCCCTTAACGGTATGAGTAGGAGACCGATTAAGGAGATAGACAATAGTGTAGACTGCTTCTGCCCAAAACTTATTAGGAACACTCCTGTGTTGCAACATGGAGCCGGCCATCTCAACAATTGTACAATTGCGCTACTCTACAACACCGTTTTGCTGAGGAGTGTTGGGTGTGGTTAACTGGCATTTAATTCCATGTGTATCACAAAAGTTGGAGAATGCAATAGAACAAAATTCCCCGCCATTATCTAACCTAAGAGTAATTATGCAACAACCAGACTCTTTTTCTACCAAGGCCTTAAACTTCTAAAATACATTAAACACATTTGATTTTTGTTTAAGAAAATACACCCACATTTTTCTACTGAAATCATCAACAAAAAGCAAGAAATACCTGCAACCAGTAACAGGTGTATTCATTGGCCCACAAATATCAGTTCAAACCAACTGCAATACCTTAGAGGCTCGCCATGAGTTACCATTCGTAAACGGTGTCCTGTGTTGCTTCCCACCCTGACAAGCTCCACAAACACCATGATGCTGAGTCTGGATGTTAGGTAGACCAGCTACAAATCCCTCCCGAGCTAGCTAAGAGAGATAGTGCACATTTAAGTGCCCATACTGCTGATGCCAAAGATTGGTAATAACAGAGTTTCTGGCTACCATGGCTAACTCCGGAGAATTACCTGTATCCACAAGCCTGTATAGACCATGATCCTTAATGCCAACAACCACAGTAGTGCGAGTCTCCTGATCAACAATGGAACATTTGTGTGTACTGAATATCACATCCATCTGAGGAGAATGCCACATGATCTGACTGACTGAGAGAAGGTTTAGTTCCATCTCAGGAACGTAGGATACGTTGAGGAATATGAGATTCCTCCCACCAGACTGAATCTGAACAGTGCTTGTACTGACAATTGTGTATTCTTCACCTCCAAAAATAATTGAGTTAGTGCATGGAGAGAAATCTATGAATCAATCACACCGATGAGTGAAATGACACGAGGCACTTGAATCAATGTACCAGGCAGAAGACTTCACATGATTTGCAAGCCTTTTTTCCATAAGAGCGTAAAAGGCAGATTCCTTCTGCTCATAGTGGTTAACAACATTCGCTTTTTGTTGAGACTCTCCCTGCTTCTGTTCAAAAGCCAAACGGAGACGACGATCCTTCTTCATGTGACCATACTTGTGGCAGTAATTGCACTGAATGTTCTTTTTCTTAGGGCTGCTCGGAGGTTGACTAGAGCCTTTCTGCTGCAAAGGTTGAACTTTCCCTTTGTTCTTAGGCTGAGTATTAGTTGCAAAGGCTTGCTCTGTAGACGATGAGGATGCACTATTACCAAACTGTTGTTTCCAGCGGTCCTGCTGCAAGAGGATAGTACAAAGCTCCAAAAACTTCAGGTCAACATTAGCAATGTAATGTTGAGAGTCTCTATGAAATGTTCATAAGACTTAGGTAGGCTTTTCAGAGTGATCATGACCATGTCTTCCTCCATTTTTCGACCAATAGCCTCCAACTGATCTCGGATCTCTTGGATCTTGTTCAAGTGTGCCTGCAAAA
Source organism: Sequoia sempervirens (assembly GCA_007258455.2). Classification (NCBI taxonomy): domain Eukaryota; kingdom Viridiplantae; phylum Streptophyta; class Pinopsida; order Cupressales; family Cupressaceae; genus Sequoia; species Sequoia sempervirens. Next base: position 74,134 of record VDFB02257112.1, on the reverse strand, counting down.
TTGTCTTGTTATCCATCATGATAGAAAACATCATATTTTTCAAGAAGAACACACGGCTTTTGTCAAAAGTCTCATGCAAACCCTTCAGATGGTCCCTAATCTCCTTTGCTGATTTTCCAAGCGGAATCTGAGGTAGCTGATCATCTGTACCTGAAAGCTTAATGAGCATCATTGCTTCACGATTCTGCTCATCAAACTTCTCCTGATCCTTACCCGCCGTTGTGGGATGAGTAGTGTTGCCTAGAATCATCTGATCAAGGCAGCGATATTCAAAGATGGTCATCATTCGCTGCTTCCAAGTATTATAATTTTTGCCATTAAAACGTTGACTACCTTCCAACATAATGTTGGTCAAACTCGCCATCTTCATGCTTTTTGAGACACAAAAAACGAGGTATTGAGAAGACGCTGAATGCACGAAACCCAAGGCACAAGTTCCAATATTTTGAGGTAGGTACAAGCACAAATTTCAAGACAAATCTGCTGGCACAAAAACTGAGGCATAGAAAATGATGCACCTAGAAAAATCTGAGGATAACCTAGAAACCTTCTCAAGAAAACCCACAAAGAATCTGTAGGTAGAAAAAAATTTCGGATTCAAAATCAGAGGGTTTTTCAAAAACCTTAGTTGCAGGTCACAAGTACAGAAATGTGCCAAAAATTCTTTGAAAATCGTGGAATAAAATCAAGAAAAAACACATCGCGTGCAGAACCAACTTCGTCACGTGCCCTAGTGCAAAAAAAACCGACCATAGATGAATGATTGCCGTTTGCAGAAGAAACACGTCTGAAAACACATTGCGGAAAAAAAATCCCAACTCGGGTTGTAGAAAACCCAGAAATGGCACTGCGGAGGATGCAAAAGACCTGAAAATGGTGAAGGTGAGGTCACCACGGTCTAGAGCAGAGACGGTGCGATTAAAAACGAGGGTCGTGCACGGTCATAAACTCCAGACGCGAATTGCAAACGAGAGTGAACAGACGAGTCACATGACATACAAAGAAGTTCATCGAGTTTGCACAAAGGAGGGTCGCAATTTTGCATGAAAAATGCAAGCAAAGAAATCACGAACCCTTGAATTTATTTTGAAATTGCATAGCCACGAAATTGCAGGAGGGTCATGATTTTCAGTGAGAAAATACTCATGACAATTTTAAACAAGAACCCTCAAATTTTGAATTACAAAAATCACGAGGTTTGATCACAAAAAAATCTTTGAAATTTTTCCACTAAAAATTTGCTTGAAATTTTTAGAATAATAAAAAATTTCAAAAGAAATTTCAACCTTGCTCTGATACCATATTACATAGGTAATTGGTAAAAATATTCAATGTATTTACAATGAGCGAGAACTCTCAATAAATAATTTACAAAATGTACAAAAACAGAAAGTTTCTAAAACGAAACTTCAAATAAGATCAGAGACGATCTTATCAATATATTTTACAATATAATACACTATTGAGCATTAATAAATAAATAATAAATATTATTTTAATATCTTGTAGCTAATCTTTATACAAAACCTTTTCATTGAGTATAACATCCCTACTAATAATTTTTTGATTATCTAAATCCCATATCTAATAACCAAATTCATTTATGCCATATCCAACAAAGATACATTTCTTAGATTAAGCTTCTAGCTTGGTTCTATTCTTGAAATCAACATGTGCAAAAGCTTCACAACCAAAGGTTTTTAGAAAAGATTAACTTACCTTCTTACCTGTCCATGCTTCCTTTGGAATACCACAGTCCAAAGGAATTGAACGCCCTATGTTTATTAAATAAACAATAGTATGTACAGCCTTTGCCCGCAAATGTAAAGGCAACCCAACATGCAATCTCATGCTTCTTGCACATTCCATTATTGTTCTATCCATTCTTTCAGCCACACCATTTTCTTGTGGAGTTCTTGGAACTATTTTCTTCCTATGAATTTCATTAAATGAACACTAATCTTGAAATTAGTTGCTACAATACTTGCCTCCATTATTAGACTTGAGCTGTTTTAGCCTATGTTCCATGCCCTGTTAGGGACGGGGATGGGGGGACGGCAGGGGACGCGTTTCTGGGACGTTTCCTAAGGGGCAATTTTTAGGGGACGACAGGGGACAGGGACATACAAAATACATATATATATATATATATATATATATATATATATGATTTTTTTCAAAATTTATTAATGTATTAGAGAGAGAGAGGGAAAGAGAGATAAATATGTCAATAAATTAATAATTGATAGCAACAATATCAATATGTAAGTAAATCATGTGAGTAGTACTATAACAGCATAAAAAATGTCATTAAAGCATTATAAAATTTATCATCAAGCAAATATCGCCCATCAATAAACCGCGGTCTATCAACATCCAAATGTCTCAAACATGTATCCAAGTCCCTAAAGTTCAACCCTGAAAATCAAAATATTAAATACAACAAATTTATGAAATTAGTTTCCCATTCAAGCTATGAATGATCCAAAGACTTAACTATCCAAGTCACTATCATCCTCGTAAGAGTGGATTCTCATCCAGTTCTGGTAAACTGACCAACTTAGCTGGGCGCCCTCCCTAATTTGCCTTTACCATCCCTCGATGAACATCCCACGGTTTTAGAGTCCGGGCTGACACTTAGGTCCGCTATCCCGGTCCTCGGCTAAGGACCTGAACCATAAATCCAATTTCAGCTGGTTTCTAAGCAAGCCTATTTTTTAATGGAGTGGGATGAAGCATATTGGGACTTAATTCCCTCACAGCTGAATCCAGCAACTGCGGAGGAGCGTCGAATGGCAAGTTGTTTCAAACTGTTCTGGGCTGAATTCCAATCTCATCCAACGGGGCTGTTCTCAAGTAATGAAAATTCCCATCCACCCTAGCCTCCCTCGGGTTTCACAAATGTAGTACCTCAAGATCAAAACATGTGCTCAATCAGCCTCTTAAGAATGGCTGCCCTCATTGGCATCTTTACTCTAAGCCCCCCCCCCACTCACCCTCATCCCTCAAGGAAGCATTCAGCCAGGTCTAGGTACATACCACTTTGGATTAAGAGCATAGGCAAGCATATGAAGAGGGGTATTCATTGTGTTCCACCTCTTTGTCACAATAGGCCTAATATGGTCCTCATAAAATCTCAACTCAGGTTCCTTTTGACGAATAGCTTGCTTCATTTGGTCAAGCATGCTATCAAAAGTCTCATATATCTCTCCCAAGCTAGGAGAGCCTGTATCTTCATACCGGATTACCGCAACAACTGGTGATTGAAAGAGCAAATATACCTACAAAAAATTTAAAAAACAAATTAAAAATTAGAACTTTTAAAAATACAAAGACTAAAGTAAAACTAAGTGTAAGTGTAACAGATTCAAAAACAATTTAAATTTTCAGATTTCTTACTTGATATTGGCCCACCAAGTTTCATTAAGTACTCTATCTCTCACTTCCTTGCCTTCATTTGTCTTCGATAGAGTCCCACCTTTTCCATTCTGCACAAACAACCATGGCTTGTAGAGCATCTTGGACCTCCAACATCCTCTCCAACAAAATATATTAGCTAGCATATCTAGTCTCGACTGGTTGGAGGAATTTTTTCTTTGAATAAGATTGGAATAGTGCAAGTGAAGTTTGATGGTTACATACAAACATTTGTATGTTTTTCTAGCCTCTGCAACTGCTGCCTTCACCCAATCTATTTTGCCAATGTTTTTCAAAGCATGTACGCAACATAGAGTCCAGAAAATATGTTTGTAAGCACTCTCAACCATCAAACCAGCTAGCTTACAAACACGAGTTGAATCTGTCACAACCTGCACAACATTAGAAGGCCCAACCTCCTCTATGGCCTCCCTCAAAATGCCAAACTGAAAATCAGCATCCTTAAGCTTCCTAGAACAATCAATAGTTCGAAGAAAGTATGAACCAGCAGGGCATGTAACAATAACATTAATGAGTGGCCTATGCCGAATATCACTCCACCCATCCATGACAATGGAACAACCAGTCCTAATCCATGTTTGTCTCATCTCCTCCATCATCATGGTAGCTTTTGCATATTGTTTGTCAAGGAGGGAGGTACGCAATCTATGTTCTCTAGGGGGGGCATAAGAGGATCCAACTGCCAATATTTCTCTCACCATTGTTTTGAAATAAGGTGACCTTGCCAAATGAAATGGAAGAGCATGTGCATAAAAGAATTTGGCCACTGCATCATCAGCTTGCTCACGTTTTTGCACATTCATTAACCCCATGACTGAAGCTTTCCCACTTGCTTTCATTTTCCCTCTATCACAACTCTCTCCAACCGATACATTGGAAGAGCCTTGCAAATCAGCTAACGACCGTTTTTTATTTTGAATGGTAATCATTTGCTCCTCACTTACTCCAGCCAACTTTGCAAATAGAAGCTGCTGCTCCAATGTTATTGCCCCACAAACTCTTTCACCCTTTCCACAGTCACCCACTAGATGGCCTCTAATCCTAGTATAGCTCCCATGGTAATTAGTTTTACAAACATGACAAAACCATTTCCTGCTGCCCCCTAAATTTTTCTTCTTGTTGGCGGTCACATTTGCGGCAAACTGACGCAATGGTTTCTTCTTGTTGAAAGGGCCTTTTGCAAACCTTTGAAGAGTGGGTATAGGGCACGCAAAATGGTCTAAAGAAGCATGGGTTGGAATTTCTGAGGTAGAAGAAGGGTTTACTAACATTTTTGTAGTTTCATTTTCACTGCCATTACTCTCAGTCTCATGGTCATTGCTACTATTGCTGTTGCTGCTCATTTTGGATGCTTTTTTTTTGTTGAAAGTCTGTAAATTTGTGAAATTGAAACCAAAAAAAGTAAAACAAATCAATGAACAATAACATTAAAAATGAAAATCAAAAAATTAAAATAAAAAATTTAAACAATCAATTAAATTATTAAACTTAAAAATTTAAATCAGCATAAAATTAAAAAAGCCCTATGGCTACTTTTTAATTTTATGCTCAGAGTAATAGAGAATGCAAGGGTTTAATAATTTTATTTAAAAAAAAATTGCATTCTCTGTTACTCTGAGCATAAAATTAAAAAATAGCCATAGGGCTTTTTTAATTTTATGCTCAGAAATCAGAATAGAATAAGGATTTAAACTTTAAATTTTAAAACTTTAATAATTTCATTTTTTAAAAAAAATGTAAAAGAGATTAAAAATTTAAAAATTGAAAATTGAAAAACAATCAAAACTACCTGTATTAGCTGCAAATGTCACTGACTGGAGATGAGTGCCACTCAGCAAGAGGAGAGTATCAGAAAAATAAAAAAAATTAAATATATTGTTGTTTATGCCGTCACCCCTGTTAGCTCTCGTTGCCCTTGTCAGCTGTCGTCACCCCTGTCAGCTGGTCGCCTGGGAGATAGTCGTTGTTTGAAGCCTAAGAGATGGTTGCTCTTCTAAAAAAAAATGTTGTTCCCTGAAGCCTGAAACGTGTGAGCCATGAGAAAGAGGAAGTCGAGCTTTTAGGTTAAGTCTTAAGTTTTTAAGATTTTAACTTTTAGTTTTTATTTTTAATAGTTATAAAAATTTTTCTCATAAAAGTAAGTATGAGTGTATTATAAATTTATAATTTTATTAAGATATTTTATATTTATAATGTTATCTTAAAATTATAATATAGAAAATTTAATATATTATAATTTAGCAACGATATACAAAAGCGGGAAATCAACATGACATTATTGATTATTCTATTTTTTGATAAAACTTTAGGCATTAAAAAATCGATTTTTTTATTAATTTTTAATTTTTTAAGGTGCTTGCCAAAAGGGGGACGGCTAGCTGTCCCCAATCCGTACCGGGGACGGGGGAACGTTCCCCAACTACAAGAAACGTTTCCTAGCGCTTCCTAAGGATTTTGCTATTTCGGGGACGACAGGGGGACGTCCCCTTTGCGTCCCCTCGTCCCCGGGACAACAAGGGACAGGGACAAGGGGTTTTGGGGCAGGGGACGCGTCCCCATGTAACCTTGGTTTTAGCCTTTTCCCTATCTTATTTTTAACCAAACTTTTTTATTTTTTAAAAGTTTCAAATACATCTGATTTTTGTTTTAGAAAATACACCCATGTTTTCCTAGTTGCATGATCAATAAATGTGACATAATAATGAGAGCCACCGAGAGAAGATACTTGAGTTGGTCCCCATATGTCTGCACAAACTCCAATTTCTCATCCTTCTTTTGTTTCCCATATTTGAGAAATCTCACTCCTTTTTGCTCCCCATAAACACAACTTTCATAGAAATCCATGTTAATATGTTTTAGACCTAGCAATAACTTCTCAGTATGAAATTTTTTCATACCTTTTTCACTCATATGCCCAAGTTTGTGATGGCATAGTGTTGTTTCTGTACCCAAAACAACTATGTCTGTGACTACTGCAAAATCCACAACTATTCTTGTGACTGTTGTAGAACCTGCAACAACTATTGTAGCTATTTTTGTAGCAACTTTTCCTACTATATTTTTTTCTACAACAACTAATGTAGAAGGAACATTATGACCTGTACATAAATATAAAGTGCCTACTTTCTCACCTTTAGCTACTACTAAAGCACCTTTTGTAACCTTCCAAATTTTATCTGTAAAAGTATCTATGCAGCCTTCATCTCCCAGCTGGCCTACTGGAATTAAATTCCTACTCAACTTTGGAATGTGCCTTACCTACTATAGTAGCCATTGATTTCTATTCTGCAATTTAATTTTAATTCTTCCCTTTCCAATAATCTAACATGGTTCATTACCTCCTAAATACAACAGCCCAAAATCTCCTTGGACATAATCAAGAAAATAGTTTCTATGGGGTGTAGCATGAAATGAAGCCCTTGAATCTAGTACCCACGAATCATCAACATCATCTAGGGAAAAAATTAAAGCATCATCATCAAGTTTACTTACAACATTACCTTCTTTTTTTCCATCTTGTTGTTTGTCTCCTTTACTCTTCTGAGACCAACAATCTTTCTTCAAGTGACCTAGTTTTCCACAATACAAACAATCTTTCCTTCCTTTGGATTGAGACCTATTTTTTGATCTCCCTCGTGACTTCCCATGACCTCCAGGGCTTTTTCCTCTCTCATTTGATCTTCCCCTATTTTTTACATTCAAAACATTACCTAGTGTTGAAGTTTCACTTTTGCTCTTCCTTCAAATCTTTTCACTCAGAATTACACCGACAATATCATCAAATTTCAATGTATTTGAATAAAAAATAGAGTTACTTACAGCCATAACCAAGCTATTCCATCTTTCAGGCAAAGAACATAAAACTAAGAGAGCTCAAACTTCTTCATCAAAACTAACATTTATAGAATTTAATTGACTGGTAATTGTATTAAATTCATTTAAATGATCTGTAATAGAACCCCTTCAACCATTTTCATATTAAATAACCGCTTCATCAAGAATACCTTATTTGAAGCTAAGGGCTTTTCATATAATTTTGCTAATGTTTGCATCAATTCATCCATTGTCTTCGCTTTAGATATATTGAACGCCATAGACGGTGCCAGGCACAACTAAATACTTCCCAATGCTTTTTTGTCCAAAATTTTCAATTCTCCTTCTGTCATTGTTGAGGGTTTCTTTGCTTTCCATTGCAATGGCTGCCACAAATCTTTTTGATATAGGTAAATCTTCCATTTGCATTTTCCATAACTGATCATTCTGATCGTTGAACTTCTTGACCTTTAATTTCCCTTCTTCAGACATTGCTCCCACTCAACCATGACACTCTCCTGCCAAACGATCGAACAACACTGCTCTGATACAAATTGTTGGGATTTTCAGGCAAGATGGAGCAATTAATATAATGAATTAAACAATGCAGATACAAAAATTAAATAACAGAAGCGAATTGAATAGAGATTTTTTTTTTTTTTATCGTGGTTCACCCTTTGGGTTATGCCCACAAATAGCTATTCAATTTTATTAAATCTCTAGCAAAATACAGAGTTATAGTGTTTAATAAACCTGCAGCAATAATCCTCAGCTGCGTGTAACTTCTCAACTGTCTACAATCTGCTCTCAATGCACTTCGCATTGCTATGTGTTCCCAATACAAAACTACAATCACCAAACTCTGTTCATTCAACATGTGTGTTGCTGTTGCATGTTATTCCAACACAAAACCGCGACTGTCTAATTTCTATCCGCACACAAGAAACTATTAATTTTCGGGCAGTTATCAAACCGTTTTCCTGCTTCCCCTGTACTCCCGTGTTAATTTTTGGGGGGGGGGGAATTGTGGCTGCCAAGGTCTCTAAAATGTCAACCTCGAAGCATGATCAGGCTCCACAGACCAACATCCTCTTTTTTAATAATCTTTTCCAAATAATAGCACAATTCTACTATGCTTTTTAATTTGCTGTTTTACACATTCTCTTTCAAGACCTACTTGAATCAGCACCTAATCATAAAGCTTAATTTCATGGTTAGACATTGAACTAGTCTAGCTGATCTCATGATGCCATCCAATTTTTAGTGTCTTATGAAGGATTCTTATTGGTACTCCCAACTATTAGTATGAGGTTGTAGCTGCCTCTTTTGTATTTTCAACCTATGTCACAAGGTTCGAGTTTGACAAGGATAAAATTCAAATTAAGTTCAGCAATGATAAAGTTCAAAAAGGTTCATGATTAAATTTGCCTAATATAAATAAATTTAAAATTATTACTATATAAATAAATTAAAAAATTATTGTAAATATTTGAAATATGTTTAACTTTATATTTTAAGTATTAAATATATTAACGCTTAGAAGTAGAAGTCTAGATTAATTTTTAAATATTTAAAAACATTAAATTTTATTATATTAAATGTTTATTATTAGAATGAATGTATTAAAATTTATAAAAGACAAATCAAATAAATATAAAACAAAATCTAAATCTCCAAAATAAAACCTAAACAAAATAAGAGAACAAATAACAAAGAAGAAAACAAAGAAATAAGAAGAATGCAGAGGAAATGCATGGTCCGCCTGCATCTCCCACAACATCCTGTTGCATTCACCTTCACCTCTCACAGCCATTACTACCCACAGAAGGCAGTTCTGGTTATATATCCTTATCTACAAACAATAGGCCTGACCCCCCAAGTTGCACAATCATCATTTGTCTAACACTTTCAATAGTAGCCTCCCATAGCTCAATTCAATGCTTTTAAAAAATATACTTTAATAGTATGATTTTTTGGGTGAATTAGAATAATTTTTAAAAGTTTTTAGAAGGTCATCAAATTTCAAACTTCAAGGATTAATATTGGTGAACCTTGTGACATAGTTTTCAACTATGGAGCAATGAAACCACCTACCGATAGTCTAAGAGGACAACCTTTTGCCTAATCCTACTCTTGGAAATTCAATCTTCAATTTGTAATGACAATCTCAGCTTAGTGTCTCATAAATTCAAAGTCGAACCCTACTTTTGGAAATCCAGTCTTCAATTTGCATTGATAACTTCATCTTAGTGTCTCACCAGTTCAAATATTGCATACATATTTGATACCCCTTATTTTTAACAATTGCAAAGATGTTATAATCATAGTTCACATACTCAGATCCGACTTCGACTTGGATGATCAAAACATTGCAACTTGGCAAAAACTCAGCAAAACTTAAAAACTTTAAAAAATACTTAGATTTCTTTAAAGACAAATTTTATGCAAAATACAGTTACAAAATGTATCAAATGAGTCTAAAAAACATTGGGGAAGTATTTTCTGTTAGATTTGAATACAAAGAGTACAAAATCACATCATCATGTGAATACAACAGCCAGCTGATAAATTCTTGATCAAGTGGTCCTGTTATTTCCAGTCTTTCAGTCTTTTACACTTTGGTCAAATGTCTCAAGAATCTATGATGTAGTATCGGCAATGGGTCAAATGAACAACTTGTTCGTGGATGCACAGAGTACACAACAAAAGACTAACACAAGATTATTTTTGGAGAAAGTCAGTAGTATCATCTAAATTTCCTTATTGCACAATGCTACTCACTAATAGAAGATTACAACACAACATGCCGAGATTTTCTGTGACATGAACCCAACAGAAATATTATTATGAATAATCTATTCAATTTTTAAAACCCATGATATGATTACATCTCAAAAAGTCATCGATAATCCTCATTAGATTGCTCCTAACAGTTCTTTGTCAACCTTGATTTGCCAACCTAACATCTAAAAGATGATTATCAACCCATTTTCCCTCCAATGGCAATCTCAATGCAGCCAAGATTTGTATGAACCATCTTCTTTTACATGAATTACTTGTGCCAATCTCCATTTGTAATGCCCAAAATTTTACACTAAAATACAGTTAAGGGCAAAACACAAATTTCAAATTTCGTTCACATACACTTGCAAAACTCTCAAATTTTTCTACTAAAGCAGGCACTATAAGAAAGCATACAACTTTTGACCAATCATAAACTGTCACCTTTTAGATGGATAACTAAAATTGCTTAAATAATCATGGTTGGGTTTCAAAGGGAGATGTGAAATTTACATCATTGGGGTAGACCTAGTTAGTTCTATAAACACATTTGTGGTCAAAAGACACAATCAAGTCCCAAGCTAAGTAAACACAATATATCAACACTGACCCAAAGCAATGAAAAGAGAGCAAACCCTAGGGGCTAGACCTAATTCCACGGGGGCTCGTCTTTGACGGCCTTGCCTACGTATATAATTTGCAGAGGAATCGTAGTTCGACAATAAGACTTCAACCATCTCCACATGGTTGGACAACAAAGGGATATAACCACCAAGTTAAAATGATGGCTCAACATCAACTCCAATGACAAACCACAACACCCCTCCACACTGAAATAATAGGTAATAGTAGTTCAAGGTAAAGGATCATGGCTAGACCCACACATAGTATTTCTAAAAAAAAAATCTAAAGCAACTAGATGACACACACACAACCCTCATCTAGTCCCAAACTCAATATTCAACCCTTATAATTGACAAAAATAAAGGAGAACAAAAAAATAGTAGTGCTCACATAGAAAACTTTTATAAAAAAAAACTCTATATATATATGTGCCATGTTATATTTACTAATGTTGTAAGTATGGCTCATTTGTTAAATTTAGTGATCAGATAAGTGCACAGAAAATTAATTCAAAATCAGACACAATAACACAGCAGATACCCTGGGAAAACCCTCCTCTTGAGGGAGAAAAACCCAGCAACAATAGATCTCACTTATATATATTAAAAGAGGCAACAATTCTCTTTACAATGAGGCCAATACCAAGGCCAAACTTGCAGCACTTATACAATATATAGAGACTGATAACAATCTGCACTTGACAGTAAACAATTCTGTCTCTAATGAATTCGCATTGCTCTTTTAGAAGAATCCGCACAACACTTAGAAGAATTCGCACTAGATATAGATGGATATTCGAACTTGCTTGTAAATCGATATGAATGAATCTCAAGTAACAACAGTGACCTCCTTTTATAGATATCGATAGGATATATCCAATGGATGTGATCTTCCAAGATGCAACGTCGGCCTCTTATGCAAAGATGTCTCTTTAAAAAATCGCGCCATTTAAATGAAGTCGGCTATTAAATAATTACGCCTCTTGATGACTAAATCATTTTTAACAAATATCATTTAATGTTTATCTTCTTTTAGCAAATCGAAATGACTTTTAAATCGTGCCTTTATGAGATCTTATAAATTAGATAGCCTCTAGCTAATATCTAATTAGTAATTTCTTCAAGGAATGATATCGCTGGAAGTTGCTACGATGCTGCTTGAAACATTAACATCATTGACTCATATTATGCATTAGATTTCAAGAACTATATTCCCATTTGAAAACATACAATAATCTCACTATTTCCGTTATATAACAATCGTGAGAGGTAATGTATTTTAGATGAATATGCCTATATCACGTTTCTAGTGGAAAGCCCCACATCAATTTATTTATGAAAATAGATTGATAATGACATAATAGTAAGAAAACAATGGCATCATATTATAATCTCTCATATCTTTTTAATAGAAAAAAAAACATACAATAATCAAATTATTATCAATTTCTGTCACAAACCATGACTAATATTAATTATTTTGTTAACAACTTTTAATAACTTGAATAATTTATTATGCATATAAAATGTGATATACAACAATAAGTCTAATTATATGGAGCTCTCTTTATATATATATTATATACAATTGGTAAAAAGGATCCATCACACATTATTATTATATTAAAATCACTTCAAGAATATAATAAATGAAGTAAAAAAAAAAGGCGATTCCAATGCAAGTGATTAGTTCTTCAACAAAACTGAGCTGTCTTAAAACAATCCTAGAATTCACGTTCCTTAACGAAATTTAAAACTTTAAAATGTTCTGGAAAGCTAGAGAGTAGAGGAGTAAAACCCAGAAAGGATTTTTTTGTGTTCATAAAGACATGAGAGCATTTTTTTTCTGCAATCAGCCCTGTCAATTTTAATATTATACTAAATATTCGCCTCACATAAAGGTTAATTATTCAACCATTTATTCTGGGCAAAATTAAGATTCTAACGCTTAAGATTTCTTGACCTACAGTGAGACTATGCTGCTCATAAATAGAACTATGATCATATGCTCCAAATTGAAATATTGGAGACGAAGGTTTTAATATATTTGAATCCTACACAACAGAAGGAACCAAAAATTAGTATAGAAGACCTATGATGACATCGAAGGCCTACCAAACAGCAATATTTAGGCAATAACCTTCACACCATTCCAACTTCGTCTAATCTTTGTGTGGCTACACTCTCACAGCCATTTTACATTCATAACACAGCAACAGTACTTAAATATTACTATATATATTTCTAAAGAACTAAATCTGTAAGTTAAAACATGGTTGACTATGGATTTCTTAAGGTAAATCCAAATAAATTTATCAAGTAGATCTAATTCATTTTTTTTTTTATATAGTTTTCTGGGCTCGCATTCAAATACAGATGTCCCCAGAATAAAATTAGGAAAAAAAAAATCATCTAAATAAATTTAGTCTCTATGCTTAAACCATAATTTTATCATATGTGAACTAATTAATAAATTTCCTTCAAGAGATATGATCTCCTAGAATACAGTCATTATAAGATGCAAGCCTAACATTTATATGAATAAAAGACTTGTATTTAAAAAACAGAGCTTCAAGGAAAACAAAGTTTGTTAAAAGAAATATGCTTAACATATGAAGATATTCTGCTCACTACTATTCACTGGTAGGGGAGATACCCCTATCAACCATTGTAATTACATTATCAGAAATAAAATGTGTCAAATTGCTAACTTTGTAACAGGGTCAGACAATCCATCCAATAATCATAAATAGTTTGTTTGTTGGACGCTTTCTCCTTGAGTGCAGAGACAACTTGTGGATATTTGTTCATTGGGCCTGACAGTCATTGTTGGACATCACACAGATAGTTTCCTCAACATTGGATCTAATCTTATTGCCTTCTTATTAATATTTCATTAAAACCATATTAATATCAAATGTTAATGCTTCAACTCTGATAATGCATATCTTAATTTATTTACTTTAATGTTTGTTAGAGTCTATATGAAGTTGAATTCTGCCGAATAATAATACTAATAATACCATTATTTCCATATTGTCGTTACCCTTAACAAATAACATTAATATTCATAACTGTATTTAAATATCCTTGCATAGAGTAGGCGCAAGTCTGAAGATGTTCCTGGAATAGATAGTCTCAAACTGAACTTCAATGAACTAAATTTATTTTAATTAACTTTGCTTCAAGTCCGCAAGTGATGATGACGAGTACATGTAAATGAAAAAGACAGATTCCCATGTCCGAAGGCAGACCCACACGCCTCACTTTCTCATTCGCCCAACAGGGATCAAACTTACCACAAATTAAATAAATAATATATAATGATTTCTTTACATTAGATGAGGGCTACGCATCACAATGAGGGTTACCATTAATCTCATCTATGCACTGTTTTGCCTCTAGGGGTGTCATACTACCACCATTCGATGGCCAAATAGGCATTACCAGAATGCAAGAAGCAGCAAAAATTGTGTGAAGCACTCCATCTTTTTCTTAGCTTATCATTGTATATGGACTTAGAGTCTTTCAAGAAAAATAGAATTGTCTTTTTCCTGATCTGAAGAATTTTTCTTTTGCACTTATGTTTGTTCTTTTTATGTAGGCGAAGCGTTGTATGGTTGTGTGTATCTATTAATGCCAGGGCCAAATGAAATGCAGTTTAGAGACTACAATAAGGGATTGTCATCACACCATTCTTTTATATCGACCAAGATGCAAACAACAAACATTCTTAATTGGGTTTCTCTGCACTAGAACAAAATAAACAGCAGATAAGGGGAGTCTCGAGAAATGTTCCACGACTATGCTTGCCTGATTGTAAAGTGAGTGTATTAGGAGGGGAAAGAAAATAAAGTTACTTTTGGTTGATATATTTTTTTTTTATCATAAATGAACACAACCTTAGATAAACAGTAGGACCAATGCTTTCATTTATGTTGTACCCAAACCAATTTTTTTGCTTCATCAAGGCATTTTGCTTAAAATAGTCTAAACTTTGCTAAAATGATGTCAAGTATAGTTTTTGGGCAATATCAAGCATGGAGTTTTGTTAATGTTTTGTCAGTCAAAGGCAGTTCCATTGATCAGAGCCTGAATAAGAGACTCAGAACGAAGCATTTCACGATGGAGGAGCATTTCACAACAACACTTATACTTTTATATGGTCATTTCAGTGGCCAAGATGATGATTTCAGTGGTCAATTTTTGAAGATTTCTCAAGGAAAAGCAGAATTACACCCTTGTAGCCCAGGGGCGCCCTTCTTTTTGAAGGCCTTAATTTTGTGGTAAATGCTCATGAATACAGTCAATCTCTTCAGAATTAGTCTGCCTATCCGTCGAGCTATCCTGCGAGGCTATCCGAGACTCATGACTCCGGTTACTGGCGACAAAAGTTGAAGATTCTAAAGTTGCAGTTTGCAGAAGCCTGTCTTTTTCAAGCTTTTTGTACTTTGTAGCTTGAGGGCGCACCTCTTTAAAGGGGGTTAGATCTTGGTATTCCTGATGATTGATGCAGTCAATCTCTTCACGACTAGTCTGCCTGTCCAACGAGTTATCGAACACAGTCATCCGAGTCCCAGAGCTCCGGCAATCAGCATCAGAAGATGAGCTTATGAAGAGACTTCACATCACAGAGCTTCCTCACATGGTGTAATTAGCCCTGTGGCTTCCGGAAGCCCTTTAAATGACCTACGAGATGGCGAGGAGTTTGTTGATGAGGTCTTCGGAGCATTGGTGCTACTCTGAGTCCGTCTTAAATTACCGGTGCCTATTAATCCCGATTTTTTATGAGAGATGCGTGAGAGATTCTTCCAAGCCGCGTAATTTCCACTGGTGGTGGCATAAAATGTTCATTGTATTTCTGTAGGCCAGAGGCGCCTAGCCTTTAGGCCTGTCAGATGAAGTCGCTTGCATTCGAAGTCTTCACGGGATTTGAGCGTAATTACTTTATCTATTCAACGAGCCCAGCCATCAGCCTTCAGGGTTTGGCAAACGCTCGTACGTGCAAGGTCCTTGGCGAAATGAAGATAAGCGAAGACAACTCAAAAAATGGCTGTCTGGTCGTCTATTCCATCTTGGGAAAGGCGTCTTTCTATTTGAGGTCTTAGAAGCAGTTTTCTTGCTTCGTCACCTCTAGAGACGTCTCTTGTAGGTCCTTCTGGCTACGCATTGAGACAGACGGTGCTCAAATCGGGTTACCCCAGCTCCAGATATCAGAGATCAAAGTAGGGCATCTGGTTCAGAGTTGTACTTTCATCAAAATGGTGTTCGTGCCTTTTCAAGCCAAGGGCGCTTTTACTTTAAAGGTCCTTAATGCAGCTTTCAGATGCCTTGCATACATTCGTTGAATGCAGAATACTTCTAGTCACGCAGTGAGCTTGGTTGCCTGTCAGCAGGGTTCACCGTTCGTCGTCAGCAGCCGTTGGAAACATCAAATGGCAGTTTGGAGAAATGGTTTAGTCTGGCTCCTGAAAATCAATTTAATCAAAGGCGCCTAATTTTCTGAGGTGTTAAATGATGGATTTTGCAGTGATGACTCCTAGCAAACATTTCTTCCTTGCTCTGCAGGCTTCGCGATGAATACACTTGTTCAGTCTCAACATCATCTGGTCACCCAGAAATCACTATTGAAGATAGCCAGTTGCAACTTTGTAGTCAGCTATAAAGTAGGAAGTTAATAAAAAGTGCAATATTTTGAGCAAATGGACACCTATGAGGTCAAATAAAGACTTTTTGAAATCAGTGAAGTTCGCCAGTGCATCCTAAAGCTTCATATGGGTTGTCAACTGATGTTTAATAATATTTAATATTTATTTGTGCATATTTAAGCATTAAGTGGCGATTTTCTATTTTGGCGCCTTTGCTATTGCATAATGAATATTTTATTATTATTTAAATTTCGAACTTCAAGTCAGTATCAGTTCACTGAAGGGGTCCAATCAGAAGACTTCTATTTTGGTCTAGGTTTCAAATCTTGCAGTTCACAAAATGGTGCGAGTTTTCTTTATTTAAGTATGGCGCCATCTTCATTATTCATTCATTCAGCTTCAAAGAAATTCGTGGTTTCTCAAGAAAAAGGCGAATTCTCAAGGAAAAGGAAAATTCTTCATCAGTTATCAAGGGCGACCTCATCAAAGCATTCTTTTTGTAGGTTAAAGTTCACATTCATTAACAAGTTTGAAGAACATGGGCGATTTTCACAGAAGAAAGAGCTTAGAAAAAATGTCTTTTTCCTCCTTGTTTCTCAAATTTCTCTCAAATTCCAATTCGCATGTTCCTGAAATTGGCAAATTTGACGAGTCTCAACATCTGGATCATTTCTATATAACTTCCTCGAATTAAATTCGTGCGTTTGATTTTTCAAGAATTTTTAACTTCAGAACATTCGTTCTTGAGTTTCTAATTTTCTCAACTGAAATCTCTTTGCACGGTCGAATAGAAGTTAGATTTTCGCATTTCTGACGTTCTGGGTTGTCTTAGAATCTTTTTCTGGACAAAACCATATCTCAGATTTTTTGCCAAAAATAACTCTTCAAAAGGCTATTTTTAGCTTTCTAGAAATCTTGTCAGAACATAGTCAAGTTCACAGTCGACAGGCGAGTTTTTCAGAATGCAATACACTCAGCACAAATACAGGACCAAAACAGTCCTTACTCACGATTTCATCGAGACAGTTGAGACGAATCTTCACAAGGTGCTGCCAGAAGCAGTTCTAGATCCAGTCAAGATCAAAGGTTCGATTATTCAAAACATTCAGCAGTCCGGGTTATTGGAGGCCGCTTCCATACCTATCTCCGTTCATTGTATCAAATTCGTGATGTCTTGTATTAAGCATTACAATTCTACTACTTGTGAGATATTGTCAGTAGATGGACGAGTTATTTCTAGTCTCAAGCCTTTGGACGTTGAAAGAAGTTTTGGTATACCTCAGCACCCGAATAGTCTAGTCATTTCTATGGAGCAGTGTGAGCAGGCATTCAATGCTGATGTGGACAAGTGCCATAGTAAAATGGCAGAAAGATGGTTAAAACAAGCGAAGAACAGATTGCCAAACAATGTGGGTCGTGGTGAGTATAAGGATGAGTATGCGATTCTAATTACACTCTTGAATCGTGTCTCAAGTCAATCACACACAAATGTTTTCCAGCCTTGGATGTATTACATCATCGGTCGCATCATATCTGGGCAGGAGCATTATGACTGGGCATCCTTCATCAGCGATGTTATCCACAAGCAGATCACCGGTTTCCTAGTTGCTCATGAGTTTCACATGTGTTCTTATCTTGTGTACTTGATTGCTTATCAGGGTCAGTTCCGAGGACTAAACACCGTGGGCATTCTCAATGTTTAGAAAGTCTATCACTATTATGATCAGCTTGAGTTCACTAAGGCTGAACGTCATTTCAAGCGTGTTCACGAGGCTTTCCTGACTTATACAGTGAGAAATTTGGACAGGGAGTTGCACGTTCGTATCTCGGCAGTTGCTAGAGCAGCAATGGATGGATGGGCGGATTGGTTTATTCAGTTCCCGACATACACCTACATCCAAGTATATGGATTTATAGGAAATCCAGCTATACTTCCACGTTATCCTTCAGATAAGACAGTCTTTATGGAGTTCCTGAGGCAGTTACATGATGTTCATCGTCTTTTACACCGCAAGCATAGACCATCCGCTAATTTTCCTTTTCAGTTTGGAATGTATTGGTGCAAGTCGGCGGTTGATGCCAAAGTTGCAGGGCAGGAGCTCGAAAAATATCATCTCAAGTATCTTGTTGAGGCACGTGCCTATGATCTTTCAAGTCATTACACAACTCGCCTCGCTGGACGCGCATTTCATGAACCTTCTATGGAGGATTATTGGGAAAATTGCGCAGATGATTTTGAGGTTCGCAGACGTAGTTATGGCCGTTTCTCTCTCTCACAGATTTCTGTTTTCTTGTCAGAAGATGTGGGAGGTTTATTAGATGATGAGGGAGAAGTCCTTCCTCAGTTTTTCAGAGAGCAGGTTGACACACAGCCGCTGCCAGCAGTTGATTGGTACCCCAAGGAGTACGCAACAGTAAAAGAGAGATCAAGTAGAGTTATTCAAAACAGTATACTTTACCTCGACAGCAAGAAGACCAGGAGGGTAAGTATGCCTAGAGCAGAGCGGCCAGTAGTGAATCTTTCATTACCTTCCTTGTCAAAACCAAAACAAAAGAAGAGGAGTAACCCTCCTAAGAAAGGTCAAGCGCCCAACAATTCAAAAGGCAAGGCGCTTGCCATTGATACACACACGGAGCTTGACAGACAGCCTATCACAGATCCAGTTCAGAGGCCAGTTCAGAGTCCGCCAGTACCTGAGGTTCAGCCTCAAGTTCCTACACCAGTTCCGGAGCAGTCACCAGTCCCAATTCACATTGAATTGGATTTAGACTCCCCATCTCGCAGTAGTTTTTCTACATATTCACTCTCGTCACAGCCTCCTGTCGCTAGTATAGACCCTTCCAATAGCATTAGCCGAGATCAGTCTTGGATTGAAGCTCAACTAGGAAGAGG
The DNA here is from genome assembly GCA_007258455.2 of Sequoia sempervirens. Classification (NCBI taxonomy): domain Eukaryota; kingdom Viridiplantae; phylum Streptophyta; class Pinopsida; order Cupressales; family Cupressaceae; genus Sequoia; species Sequoia sempervirens. Next base: position 54,938 of record VDFB02257112.1, on the reverse strand, counting down.
AGGCAACCATCCTATGTCCTTAATCATTCAAATTTTGATCAGGTTTACCAGGATGCGCCAGACAAGAGGATCAAGAACATGGTCCATGTGGAGAGGAATACCGATATGGAGATTGTCGTCGAGACTGCTATACCTCCACAAGGAAAGAGCTTGGATGAGTTGGAATCTCAGGATTTTGAGGTTATCATAGTCAACCTTGGTCGTAGCACACGCCAAACTCGGGTTGATCTCTTACAAGTTGCTACAGACAGTGCCAAGGATAGAATGCTGAAGGACGGAGAAGATAAGGCAGCCCTCAAGGCTGAAATCAGACAGCTTCGTCAGTATATTTCTAGCCTTGTACACAAGTCAGATGTTATTGCTACACTCCCACCGATGCTTGAGCCTCCAGCAGAACAAGGTCAACTTAATTATTTGGTTGAATATGGCAAGCGTTTGGATGAGTGGGAGGAGTTCATTGCTAGAGGCCGTGCTATGCTTACAGAGTTATATTAGTTGCGGTACAATGCACGAGAGCTCTGTCTTCGTCTTCAGGATGAGGAGCAAGACATGGCAATTAACAGACCTCGAGATGAGATTATGATTGCTCACCTGAGTATGGCATATGAATCAGTCACAAATGCAAAGGATAAAGAGGCTATCTACTATTGGAAAACACAGTTGGTTTTCAAGGCAAAGATAGAGGAGACTATGGCATCGGAGTTGGCTAAGAGTAGAGAGCACGTTACTAGTGCACTCCGGTTTGTGAGGACCTTAGTATCTCGCTTGCCGTGTCGATATCAGATTGAAGGTGGTGCATATGTTGAGCTTACCAACGTTCAGTCAGAGCTCCAGGCACTTATTCATACTATGTTCAGTGGGGAGACCGTTGGATGTAAGATTAATCAGCTTACAGTCATGTCAGTGTTGTTCGATGAAGCAACAAGGAGTAGGGGCGAACTTCAGTCCCAGATCACAGCTGGTGAGGACATGCTACGCAGGCATAGCATTCTTCGATAGAGTATCAGAGCTCCAGATAGTGATGCAGTTAATAATCTCGTTGAGGGATTGGTTGCTCGAGATCACGATCAGTAGACTTCAGTTCCCACCTCTCAGAATAGACATTACACACAGGAGTTGAACTTGGCGTTACCTTCTCAAGTTAACTCATTGTTTCATCTCATGCATATCTATTCTGAGATCAACTTTATTTACTTGGAGTTTTATTTAGGGTTTCCGTTAACTGATGGTAGTGTTCCAGTTAACATGCTTTCAATAAGGACGGCATGTTTGCACAATTGTCCATTTAGATTAGATGTTTCCAAGAATCGATGGTAGTTTTCAAAGAATTGTATAGTTTGTTTATTAGGGCTTAGCAAACCAGCTGCATTGCAAGATCAGAGTTGACTCCAAGGTGACGAAAGGTCCTCATTCCTTTATTCAATGCAATAAGAGCTTTTGCTCATTTGTACATAACTTTTGCACGAGAGAGAAATATATGCTGTGCCTACCTTGCCCTCAATATTGCTCTTTTTGTATTTGTTCATGCGTTTTTGCTGTTATAATGAATTGTTATGCCACATAGGGTTTCATGCAATTATAATGGTGAATTCTTTCCTTAGTTAGATAAAATCTGTTTTGTGTTCAATAAACTTGTTCAGATTGAGATGATAGTTGTGCCACCTTGCCTTCAAGTAGAGAATCTGTACTTGGTTATCGTGTGATGTGTGTGAACTAATAAACTTATTCAGATTGAGTTGATAGATGTGCCACCTTGCCTTCAAGTTGAGAATCTATATTTAAGTTTATCGTATATTTGTTGTTTCCAATAAACTTGTTTAGATTGAGCTGATAGATGTGCCACCTTGCCTTCAAGTTGAAAATCTATACTTGTTTATCGTCAAATAGTCATCCTTGCTCCATTTCCTCATGCTCTGTTTTCTTGAGGAAACTGGATAGATTTTAAGTAATTAAGCCTAGTTGTAGTTAGTAGTCTGCGAAACCAGAAAATACTTAGCTGCAACGTATAGAGTTTTCTTGAAAGCCTTGTACCTCTACAGCTGAGACAAAAAGACAGGAGATAGTTTAGAATACTTTTCCCTTTCCAAGCATTTTTGTTAAAGCACAACGAGGGAGCTTCCCCTCCTAATTTGAAGAGCACTCATTGCGTAGTGTGCATAGCTGTCCGTACCATCTCTTACTCCAGAGGTGCTAGTTGTTACGCCAACAATTTACACATAACCAAAATAGTTCTGTAATGACATAAAGCTCAACACAATATGATCTACGTACGAATAGATTCCAAGTAACAAATAAATGAATAAAGTCATGGAACTAAATACAGGCGTATGGATAAAAAAATGTATAGTCCAACGCTGTTAATAAACATATGCATTTATTCCAACGATAGGATGGTCAAGTGGTCCTACTTGACAGCGCAAACTTTGTGAAAGAATGAGAGACCAGATGGAGGAAACGAGTACCCAGCTCACTGCGCCAAGCCTCTAAACGCCATTCCCAACTCACCAAAAGTCCCCGCATCTTTGCCCACCTCCTTAGTCCCTACCATGTTGTTCTTTCCATACTGTCAAACACCAAAGAGTGATCCCTCTCTTTTCAGACTTGAAAGAAGCAATTCATCCCCATTATCGCACACCCCAGCCTTATTAAAAAGCCTCATTACTTAATAACTTCCCCTTCTATTCTTCCAAATTCTCTCTTATTTTCTTTTCTAACTTCTGAAAACGTAACCTCCCAGATGTGCAGCCAACATTCCCCATTTTGACAGTGATTGCCAACACTTTTATGTAGACTATCCACGTGAAGATTTGGGAGGAGGCGTGAAGATATGATTGTCTTTCCCCTTCCATTCATAGGATTCCCAAATTTAATCCCCCAAAATCTCAGACATTTAATTTCAATCCCCTTTCATTTCTTCCCCGAGAGACTAACTCTTCCCACCTACCACTTGAGGCATCTATGGCTGTAGACTTGACAAAGAAACTGGTGCAATAAAAGCTCTCATCACACTCATTACTGCATACATGAATAATGTCTATCCTTTGAATGTTGATCACATCCCCTGATAGAAGGAAGAGAGGGAAGTCTCTTTAAAAGTAGCGTCGTATAGAAGAGTCTGAATTTACAACCATTAACAAATCTCCATGTTGATCTTGCATTAATGCCAACAACTAACCAACTCAACTTTACTGAAGGTAGTCTGAATATTTCTAGCCAATATCAATCATGGCATTAGATTTCAAATCCTAGATATCTGACAGGTGCGTTAATAGAAGTGTTATCTTTTTATGGCGATCAGAAGGATAGTGGATAGCAGATATTCACAAGTTTCGATTATTAAAATAATTAAAATAATCCCTAAGGTGGAAATTAACATAATTAACAATGATTGTTTCTTGCCTGAAACCCTTATGTAAATTTCTATATTAAATTGTATATTATTATTGCTCGTCTAAATACACATTAGTAATGTCATTAATAATTTAGCTATTGAACCTTATTCATAAAAATATTATATTTTGATCAACTAATAAAACTTAATGATATTGGTGTTATTAAATGAATCCCCCCCCTTTTTTTTTCTTTCAATAATGATATTATCATTTAATTAACAAATTAACTAAATAATATTATCCTCTACTCCACCAAAAGACTTGCTAATAAAAAAGATGTCACAAAATAACTGATTGGATATTAATAGTATTCTTCTTTAACCAACACTTACACCTCTATATGTGCGTATCTATAAATATATCCCTCTTTTAACCCAATAGGGTTAACACCCTCCTTCGCTTCCTATTTATAATTTCAATTCATATTCCATAATTTATGATTGCATAACACCTTTATGGTGATGACAATTAAACATAAAGTAAAGGAATGATATACAATATTGTTGCCACTCAAAATCACCTTATTTATTGCTTGTAATAAATCTAACTATCTATTGAGGTAAAGTATGTAATAAATTAGGGTGGTATTAGTCACACGCAGGGCAGGGCTTTACACCATTGTTCACTCTATGCTAGCTTAACCTTTTGTCTGCCAATCTAGCACATGTAAGAAGATTTTGTAGAATGCAGACTCATCGCCTAGTGTGCCTCCCAAATGAAAACCTGTTGCTATTCTTGAGGCAATTCATCTTTCCCATGTATGTGATTCATCTTCCAATGTACCATATGACTTAACCAATCATCATTTGTTAGTATTGTGATACGTTTTCTTGGTTGTCAGCATACTACATTTTCAACACATTAGCAAGCGTGAATGGGAAAATCCATTGCATGAAACCAAATCATGCGTGTAGCTCCAGATCAAATTGTGCCTAGAAAAGAGTGTGCAGATGATTGAAAACCAACTGTATGGACCTTTATTCCTAGTGCACAATCTCTGAAGTCAATGTGTGAGCAATGTAAAATCTGCATGAATGAGTATTCACACTAGAATCACTTTTAGGCCAAAACCACATGTGCTGCCACAAAACACTGCACACAACACAAACAAACAACCAAAGAAAACAAAACATGCGCACAATCAAATGCCTTGTGCATCAACATATTTTTGGGTGATGCAAGACTGCATGACCCTTGAGATGCTCTTGCATCAATGCAGCATTGAACCTCAGTTATTTATGGACATTTTCGAAATTTTAGAATTGAAAGAAACAATTTTTGCGGGATATATCATGTATCTCAACTGGCATGAGTGTAGGAGTTTTGGGCCATCAGTGTGTTCCCACCTTAATTGATAATGATGGATTTTTACATATAAACAATACTGTTTGTAAATGGAATTCAAAGTAATCTCCTCTAGGCCATGCTATCTTTTCTTCATCAATTCATTTATAGGATATACTTATAGTATCTGACTCTGACCATGAAGTGGATATCACTTAAACATGTAAAAAAAATTCCTTTCAAATAAAATAATTGGCGGATTCATGTTGTTGAATATTTTTTGTGCAGTAAAAAGCTAAAATTTCTGATTTGGCCTATAATCTCAAGATTCATTTTAGTGGCTTGCTTTATTTGCATTGGCAAATGCTATCTTTTGGCAACAAGAACTAGAAGTGATTATACTGCCAAAATTTTCTTTTGAAGTGGAATTTGACTGGTAAGAGAGTTGCAGATTTCATCATTATAAATGCTATATTATAGTAAATATGCTTCCACGTTAATACACTTGTTATTAGATAGTGGACTGTCTAATCTTAGTCTACAGGGTAACCTTGATATTTCATCAAATACTTGAGGATTAATGGTTTCCATTGTATGATTGATTTTAAAGATAAACTTGTATAATACAAAATAATGCATTATTATCATTTATGGAATGATATTAGTGTGCACGTGATTAATTAGAAAATTAAAAAACATTTGTCATTATAGAACCTCATGCATCATGTTTCGTTACTAATTATTGTGGTTGAGCTTGCAGCAAAATTAGCAAAGCTGGTTAAGGATTGTGAAATGTCTGCACCTTGTGATACTACTATTCTCTATCCAACCTATGGTGGAAATATACATTCTTTCATGGCATTGTCACCATGTGCTCTTCTTGATGTACTTGCACCTCCATATTCCACAGATGAGGGCAGGCATTGTACATATTATCGGAAATCATTCAGAAAAGTTCCTTCTGGTAAAGAGGTTTTAGCTGAGTTAGACAGCTTATTGCTTAGTCTTTTAGTTTTTGGTGTTATGCAAGTAGTTCATGTTTCAACTTACAGTATTTATTTTTGTTTAATCATGAAGGTTTGCAAGTTGGAGGCATTAATATTCCTAGTCATCAACTGGCCTGGTTAGAAGAGTATCAACCTCCAGAAGATTTTGTAGTGCAGAGAGGACTGTATAAGGGTCAAAAAGTGGTGCTTTGATTTTCGTGGAGATCATTCACTATATGTCTACCATTTGATTTGTTAGATTCCCAAACACAGAAATTCTTCCGTTGCAAGCTACATTCATTTGAGTCTTGCAGGAATTGAAAGCAGGAACATGGTGTAGCACACATTGAATGGGAGGCTTTCTTGTATCTGTTACACTGGACTCAGTTTGATCTTCTTCATGCAAGATTGACCTGCACACGGTGCTGAATAGGCAAGAAAATATATTAAGCTGTAAATATATATTTGTTATGTTATTTCCTTGTACTTTGGAGAGCATTAATATGCTATTTCTGTGGATGTGAGTATTTCTAAACATGTCCATTTGATTCTATATCTTTGTTTCAGTTTAAGCACAAAACTGAAAAATCCATGTAGATCTTTTGTGCAGGAGAAATAGAGAATTACTTGTGCCTGTTATTCAAAACAAGCCTGTATTTGTAGCAAGTCTTGGTATTAAATATTACTAGATTCAAGTTCTTTTCCTTGTCTCACATGTCCATTATTGTTGCTATGATGTGCGTGGACTTCTCCGTGTCTTTTACAAGGGAGGGATCTTAGATTAGTTAGAAAATGAAAAAGTATGCAATGAACCCAACCAAGTTCTGGTAGAAAGTTGTACTGGGCATTTTTTCGTTGACATGGGGTTGGAAGTTTTGGTTACAATCCAATTAAAATGCAGTTGATGAAATTGATAATGTACACAATTTGAAATAGAGGTAGTTAAATCAGAATAATGTGAAAGAACATCTGATAATGAATATCAGAATCGTGTGAAAATATTCAACACCAGGTTGCTTACACTTTTAATCAGTGATCGGCTTTTGGATCAAAATTGTGGAGGCATCTATAAATATCATCTGAATAGTGATATGGCAGTACTGATTATAAATATTCTACCCCAGTTTTGTCAAGCTTACTATTTTAATCAATGATCATGTTAAACCCCAAAAATAGGGCTTCTTTTGAAATAAAAATAAATATCAAGTCTAAATTAATGTCAGCGCATTTCTTATTTAAGGATTTGGTTTAATGTTATTTTGACTTTTGATAATTTAATTAGGATGAATATCTAACTAGTTTGTTGTTCACTAAACTATGTAAAGGACCTTAGAGATTTGACCCAGTTTCGAGCCTAAGAAGTTTAGCTAGGATTTATACCCCTAGGCATGGGTTTGATTGACAAGGTCAAGCCAAAGTTAGGATTGAGACATGGTTTAGATCAACCCAAACAATAACGACATGGCTAAGCTTGTTAATAGAACGTAGACCTCAAATAGAAGTAATGAAATATATTCTTTTCGATTCAAGATTGATTCTCATACTCAAATTAAAGCATAATATGTTTCAACTTCCGCTAATTTCTTTTTAACAAAAGAAATCAAAAAGATGCTGAATCAGATTAACTAATGCTTGACATAAACCAACATGTTTTCCACTTATTAGCCATAGGTACCTAAATGAACCAAGTGGATCTGATTGCTTAGCATATTCAAGAACAATTCATTATTTTACCATGCTCTAAAGTTTTGATTATGTGAATGGTACAGATTAAGGCCAATCATCTCAAGGTGATAAATGACATAGTACCTTCTAAAGGAAGGTGTATTAAATTCAAATTTGTAATTGCAGATTTTAGTTTTCATCAATTGCGTAAGTCTATGTAACAAAAAATAAGAAGCTCAAACATATACAAGCTTGTCGATGTAGTTGTCTTTATATTTTAAGGTTGGAAATTGTCTGCTTTGCAATTTTTACCTTACATTTCTGCATTCAAATTACGGGTCAGTCTCACGGGCTTTTCATAGGATTAGTTTGCCACTTTTTTAGGCTTTCTCTTGACATTGGACTAGTTTTTAACCAATATGGTCCCTAAAATTCATCTTGAATGTTTTAGGTCAAAATTACAAAATGGACACTCTGACACTTGGATATTTGTGTCCTAGACACTTGAACAATTGGAGATTGGTGTGCACTTGAAAATTTGGAGCATTTGATTTACATGTGGACAAAACCCTAAACCTAGATTTGCCCTAATGTATTTTTCAACAGTCATTTTGGCTTGAGCACAAAATAAAGCCATATGGATGTTCAATAGAAAGGTTTCCACATTCGTAGCTCTCTATTGTTACAAAGTTTCTTCTATTCTCTCATGCTTTAAGGTCTTTGAAGCCACTATATTGGAGATATTTTGTAAAAAGATTCCTAGTTGCATTCTTCCAATCCTCAATTGCTAGATCATCTTTGTCATCATCCCTTGTCTCTTTTAACATTTATCCATTGTCTTTCTGAATTCCTTTCTAATGGCCTCCTATAATACCCATTCATTTGCATTCACATTTCCACATTGTATTCTCCCATAGATATGATCATATGATCAACAATCCTCTCTTCTTAACTTAGTCCATTAGTTCCATCACTTACCAAATCTTCCATCACTTGCACACAACAGTTATCAAATGGTCTAGCACATGACTGACAAGGCACGAATAAACTTCTTCTTAGCTTATCCAACTTTGATGGAAGTGCTAAGACACAGCTCAAAGGACCTTTCTCTTCTTCTATTTCATGTTTGCTAGCTATTTACCATGCTTTATTGATTTCTTGCTTTATAAAAACTTGCATTTTGCTCATCAAGTTATAAAAATGTCACTTTTTTAGTCAAATCACCCTAATGATTTCTACTGGTAAAATAGGCAATTCTATGTCTAAATCTTGTCTGTTTGATTTCTATGCAGCATAATTTTTTCATCAATTTCAACTCCCAAACTTGAATCCAATTCACTCTTAATTGTGCCAAAGTTAGGAGAAGTTTCGATTTGCATCCCTAATTATAGATCTAGCCTTATAATAATCCTCCGAAAGATTTTGCATTGGCCTTTTGATTGCTTATTTTTGGAGAATCTTAACTCTTGCCTCTACAAAAACTACAACGCGTTTGAGTGCCTATTTTAAATAGCTACTTCAAAAGTCCAATGCTTTTCACGAGTCTTCTCAATTTGCTAATTTCCAGCTTCTAAGCTCTATAATCAGACACTATAGAAGCATTTTATTTTGGTCTTTTGCTCATTTAATATTAGTTTTGTGCTTCCCATCTTCCGCCCATCAAGAGTGTCTAAAGTTGGAAGGAGAGAAGAAAGTTACCAAGTTGGGCCCTTGATGACACATGCCACAATAAGAATCCATAACATCTTGAATTGTACATATCCCAAGTGTGGGATTCCTTCATTTTTGTTTGTGGTTATTTTTATCTTATTTTCATAGATTATAGTAGAATAATTAAAATTAGAATTAATTAGCTTCACAATATTCTTCGAGTTTATAACATTCTATTGTAGTTCCTTGTATCTTAGTAATTGATCAATTATTTTACTTCATTAGATAATTTATTTTCTTTGTAAATCTTTATTTTCTCTTAGGAGGACATCTCTCTTGGAGATCAACAAAACCAAATATTTTCCTTCAAATAATCATATAGTGAATAAAGACCAAACAATAAGAAAACAAGATAAAACAAACATTAATCTTCTAACCAAATGCAAAAACCAAAAAGTTGTACCTTTCCTTTATCTTGTGAAAAAATTTGCGAGAAAAAGAAACATGAAGAAAACATGTAGAATTAATTCAGGTCATTGATATCACTCCTTAAAATTGTACTATACACAAGGAAAAAATAAAAGATTAAGTATGGATTATCTTATTTGCATGCAATAACCCAAAATCATGAAAACGAACAAAATAATTATTGCATTCATAATTAGTTTAATATTTATTATTAGATTAATTTTCAACTTCTTGCATATTGAAAAGTACAAAAATATAGACTAATTTCAATTCATTTTGTCTCATTGTTTATTCACACATTCTAGCATAATTTGTAAAAAATGATTTTATTAGTGGTTAACTCATCAAAAAAACACAAAAACAAGTAAACATGACTCACGTCCTTGCACATTTAATCCAAAAGATCCAAACATAGGGTTTAGCTAGCAAAATAACAATCTACAAAACCAAAGAAAACATAAGAAAGTGTTCAACTAAAAGTCAATTATGAATCTTAGTTAACAAAAAAAATCAAACAAACAATCCTTGGAGTATTCTTATTCATATCTCTATTCTTGTGGCTACATTTAACATTACACTTAGGTATCTCGGTATTAAGGAGGATTGAATTGGAACCACTCTACAATAATTAAGAGAAAACTGCCCCCTCTTGAACTTATTAAGAACACAGATTGACCATAGAATAAGCCCAAAAATAGGATGATTGCTTACTTGCTATCAAACTAATACAACTTGAGGTGATGTTTGACACAAAGACTCTTTACCTCACTAAATTCCAAAAGAATAATCAATAAATTTTCATCATACAAGACACCACTTCTAACATCCACACAAGAACCATCACTACCACAACTTTATATAGATTTGCAAGAAAAAATTATCATATTGGCATCTTTACATAGTTAACCTAGCATGCCTATCCTACATTGGACACTCCTTCCTCATGAAGGTGGTCCTTTAGACACTCCCCCACTCCAGTTGCTTTGGTCACATGATGAATTATCTATATGTTCTCTCATGGTATTGTAGATGATGTTGCTGCAAGGAAGAGGAAAAGAAAAGCCAAATAAAAAATAGGGCACAAGTGGGATATGATAAGGAATTTTCAAATTGATTGGGTGTCAAAGTGCCCATTCATTGAACTAGTGGAGAATGCAAACAAAGATGAAACTCCAATAGAATGCAAGTGTAAGATTTGTAGTTGGAAATATAAAAGAGACAAGAAGTTGCTACTAAAGCTTGACACTATAGAAAAGCATATCAGTAAAGTTTATGAAAACAAACCATAGTCGAAAACGAAAAATCGGTTGTAAGATGGAAATCAAAGGAAGAATGTCTTCACATGAAGTATGCCTAGAATATGATGAGCATATGTAAAGAATGGCGAAGCTTGCTAAATGTAGAGGTTCAATTGAAGCTCAATTTGGAAAGATAATGGCAGGGACACTACTAGCAAAAATTATTCAGTTGAGTGTTGTTTTTTATATTTTGTCCAGAGGGCATCCTATGATAGACTACCCAAAATATAATAATTTATTATCTTTTTTTGGGAATTCCTAACTTTCCTACTGCACATTAGTCAATAAACTTTGGATGGGAATGGGCAAGTTGTCTTGCTGAGATGGAAAAACATGATTTACAGGAAAAAATAAAAGATTCAACCTCCATTGCATTATCTTTAGATGAAGTTATTGCAGTAGATAATACTTCTTAGACCTATGTATGTATGTGTATATTGTGCACAAACATGTTTTCCAACCTCATCTACTCTGTGTTCATAAAATGAAGGAGAGTTTGACATCACAAAATCTATTTGAATTAGTTAAGAAATATTTGAATGAAATTGGAGGTATGGATGACTTCACAATTTCCAAAAAGTTGGTGTGTGCAGGAGCTAATGGAGCTTCAATAATGCAAGGTCATAGGAACAGTCTTTGTCTAAAGTTACAGGCTATTTGTTCACCATACATGACTTCCATTCACTGCATGGCCCACATAATGAATTCAACATTTAAAATTGTAAGCAAGTTTCCTTTAGTATCAAAAGTTGAAAATCTATTATGTGAGCTCTTCTCATACTTCTGTCGAAGTCCCAAACGGTTTGTGAAATTTCCAAATTTTCTTGAGGGAATAACAACAAGAAAAAAACTTTTTATGGATGTTGATACCAGATGGATCTCCTTGCATGGACCAGTGCAACGAGTTTTATCAGAATATCAATCCTTGATTGGAATAATGTAAGAACATCGCCACACATTAGAAAAAGCTCTTGACCTCTTACATAGGTTAAGCAATATAGAGACACTCTTAACTATATCTGGTATTCTCCTCATGTTGATGAAATGAACAATCTTGTGAAAAAAGTCCAAAAACAAAACTATGTATATTAATGAATATAGTAAACTACAAAGAATGACATGCATGATCCTTAATAATCTATATCTATCAGATTATCCATTTTGAAGTCCAAAATTCATAAGCTGGTAGTTAATTACAAATTTGAACAATCCTGAATTGTTTTTACAGTTTAATGCAAGTGGGGAGTTATGTGTCTTTATACATGGATTTGAGATACCAATGCACTATTGTACATTGATCAGGCACTCTACCAAAGAAGTACCTGTTACAAATGAAGCTTTTAACAACTTTGTTAAATCTGTAAGTGGTATTTTAAAATCTATTGAAAAATCTCTTTCCTCAGAGATAATTGAATGATTCCCTTGAGATTAAATACTTGAAGCCATGTCTATTGTGTATCCTCAAATTTGGTCCCAGGCCACCATCAACCAAAATTATTTCATACAAAAGTAATTACCTTGGCTAAATATTTTTTGAAAAGTTTAAAATACAATGGATAGAAAATAAAAGGAATTATAAATCCAAATAAGCTTAGAGAACAAGTTGCCCATTTTGCAATAGCTATGATTGAACAGTTTGAATCACATGCAATTGAGATCAATAACAAGGGTTTGGGCAACCTTTGGTTAGAGTGAAATATTGTATGATTCATTATCGAAATATTTCAAACTTGGTTAGAGTGAAATATTGTGTGATTCATTATCAAAATATTTCAAACTTGTTTTATGTCAAACAATGATATTGGCGACAATGGGGGGTGAGAGTTTTCAGTGCATTGGGGCTTTTGAAATCAAAGATAAGAAACAAAATAGATAAGAATTTGGAAAATTGATTGAGGATGTATACAACTAGGTATGATATTCAAAGTTTTCCTTTTGAAAGGGCACTCACAATCTGGAAGTCCATATGTGAAAGAAGAGGGTTGTGCAACACTTCAAATGTTAGTGGCAATGTCACAAATGACAGTGACAAAGAATTTTGAACTTGAGATGTAGTTAAGTGGACGTATGCAGGGTGAAGAAAATGAAGAGCATACTCATATTCAAGATGACTCTCAATCTCATCATCAGAGTGAGGACTAGGAGGTGAATTGACAAATGCAAGGGATTTAGCTATTTTTAGGTATTTATTACTATATTTCATGAAGCATTTATTCCAAATTGTCGTTGACAATATTTTATATTGTATTCCATGAAATTATGAAGCAAATTGAATAAATTAACGTACTACTATTTTCCAATGTTCCATATTTCAAATATAGAATCTAGATTCTAAATTTTAACTATTGTCCAGGGATTTAGCAGTTTCTAGGTATTTAAATTTTATACTCCATTTCATGAATCATAGATTCATATTCTAAATTGTAGTTGATGATATTTTATATTGTATTCCATAAAATTATGAATCAAATTGAATAAATTAATGTACTACTATTTTCCACTGCTCCAAAGTAGAATCTAAATTTTAAACATTATTTTCAAATTGGTTAATTAGTTGTTAAACACAATTTTCAATTTCTATATATTAACATTGTTGTACCCAAACCAAATTTTTTGCTTCACTAAGGCATTTTGCTAAATATAGTCTTAACCTTGTTAAAGTGATGTCAGAGGGTCATTTTTGGGCTTTTTAAATATGGAGTTTGTGTCAGTTTCATGTCAGTCTATTACTGAAGAAATTCAAGAAAAATAAAAATCTGAAGGAAAATCATCAAAATTTTCTCTCTAAAGAGGGGAGCAACTTTTCAAAAAGGCGCCCTATCTTTTAGGGTTTCAGATCCTGTTTTTAGGGTTTGTCACCTCCAACAGGCATTTGTCCGACATCACGTCAGCATCCAACGACTTCAAGCTTGTAAAGGATGCCGCAGTTCAGAGGAATAGCGTACCACTAACACCGAAAGCATAACCCCGAGAAAGGGCCACATTGAGGTGGTCAAATTGACTAATGCCACCCAAGATGTTTATCTCACATTTGTTCAGCCTTGCGCACGCTGGGTACTCGAAGTTGCCAAAATGCTTCGAGCAGGTCAAAACATAGGTCAAATCTTATCAAAATATCAAAGGAAAGCAAAAGAGCACATTTTAGAAAGGTGCCTAGCTGCCTTTTTTTTACCTTTTTCTGTTCGTTCTCAGATATTCTTCTTCTCCGTGTGCTGCCCCCTGCCTTTCATCGTAAGATGACTTGGCTTGGGCAATGGAGTTTTAGTGTTATTTTGGTCGTTTCAGAAATGGCAAGTCAGGGAAAAGAGCAACTTTTCAAAAGGCACCTTTCCACCCATGAGATGATGTTTTTCTTCGCGAGCCAGCAAAAAATGAGATCAGGATGGCTCTGCTGTGAGAGGTGGCAAACCACCTGAATCCTATCTGAAGGATTTTTTCCCTTCCTTCGGAGACAAAGATGAGAAAAATTGACTAAGTATAGCAGTTTTAGCCAGGGCCTTGGATTTAACCTTCAGATCTTAGTTTTATGATATTCAGTCTCAAGGTATCTTTTGATTAGTTTTTGTCCTGCTCTACGATGCACCTGTCAGCCAGCCAATCGGTGAAGTCAGTCAGCCAGTGTCAGGGGATGAACAGAGGTCTCGAAGGAGGTTCAAATCCAAATTTTCATCAAAATTGGCTAAGTCTGGAAAACGCCTAGAGAGGTCAAAGTTGATTTTTCGAAAGAAGTTGACTGGTGCGCCCTAACTTGAGTTTTGACTTCAGTTAGACTGAACGATTTCTGGGTTGTCATCTCCAGTTCACATTTTGGCATGTTGAGTGTTCTTTCAGTTTGCATGTCAAGTTAACTAGTTTGCATGTCCAGATAACTGACTTTGCATGTTGAGTTAACTTGTTTGCATGTTCACTTAATTGAAGTGCATGTTTGAAAATCAATTTGAGTTTGAATGCATGGCACATTAGTTAAAGTTTTGTGAAGGTTTTGTGAAGTTGGCGCTTCACTTTGGATTTTCAACTTCAGTTTCTAAAAGGGACACTTTAGTTCTTAAAGCATAAATTTAAAGCATGTGAAGTATGGCAAATTCAATATGGATTGTCAACTGAAGTTTAGTTCGCATGGTGCTTTAAATGGATTTTTCAACTGAAGTCTTAATAAGGCGACTTTAGTCTTAAAGCATGGCGCTTTATTTAGCTCATTTTAGTCTTCAGTTAACAGAATTGAGAGCCAATCATTAACTAGGCGTGGATTTTTGGGGTCCAATCATAATTCAAGCGCTATTTTTAAAGTTTCATTGATTTTGGTAATGAAAGTCTATTTATTCAAGTTTAAGCGTCCATTATTCTTCATCACAAGCTTAGAGACTTTACATTCTTCTTGAGCAATCAGCGATTTAAAGGTGCTACAAGTGTCAGATTTCAGCGTTCTTCATAGCAACGGATTCAGTTTGTTCAGAAGAAGAATATTTCAGACTTTGTTTTCAGTTTGCATGCAGGTTTCATCGAATTCAAAAATAGAGATAGGCGAATTCTACAATGGAAGAACAAATAAAACCTTCTATCTTCTGTCTTATTTCTTCTATTTCTTGTCTTATATTTCTTCGCATGTCAAAGAAAACGGCAAAATATTCAGAATCTGACCATCTAGGTTCGCATATTTCAAGCATCAGCAGCAAAACCCATGTCTTAGATTTTTTTGAGAAAATTGCCCCGCAGCCTTCATTCTAAAGCTCTGTGCTTTTTTCCAAAGATTTCTTTGCATGTGGGCCAAGAACACATCTTTTTCAAAATCGAGTCATTTGGGTTGGCTTAGAATTTCGTTATGCACAAAACCCATGTTCCATATTTTCTTGGAAAAATTGCCTCGGGAAGCTCTAAAACCCTTGCAGTTCTCGACTAAAAAGTCTTTGCATGCCAAACTAAACGGCGTTTTTTCACAATTTTGACGTTGTGGGTTGTCTTAGAATCATTTTCCGGACAAAACCCACGTCTCAGAATTTTTGATGAAAATTATCCCCCGACAAGTTATTTTTAAGCCTCACCAGGAGCCATTTTAGCTTTCCGGAGAAAGTTGTCAAAACATAGCCGTGTTCACAGTCAACGGATGATTTTTTCAGAATGTAGTTCAACTAGACTAAATTCAAGACCAAATTGGTCTTAATTCATGATTGCATCAGAAGCGTCAAGCTGCAGAAGAAATAAAGGCCACCACTTCATTTACGGAGCTGCCAAAGTCACTCAGATCCTGTGCCATTATCTTCGTGAAGATGGTACCTAAGCTAATCTCGAGGCTGTACAAACTGAGTTTCAGAAGCTTGTTCGTGATATCTTGATGGAGATCTTGTGGTGTCTAAGTTGGATCACATTTCAGTGATTTCAACTAGTTTCAAAAAGACGGCTGAGGATGTCAAAGAATGCATGCATACGATCAAGGATGGTGACAAGGAATTGAAGAAACAGATTATTGTTTTGGACAGCGTCAAAGTGCCAAAAGACAGAGTGATTGATGAATTCTTGGTCGAGGTGTTGGACCGAGATGACTCAAAGTGATCTGCCAATTGGGACCTGCAATTAGTTTCGAGGTTAGAGTCAAGAGCAGCAATTAACTCGACTTTCAGTCTTGAGTTCACTTGCTGATTTCATACATGCTTATCTCTTCCTTGGGATTATCTTCACAAGAGTTAGGGTTAGGGTTTCCAGTTAACTAAAGGTAGTGTCCAGTTAACTTTGCTTTAAATAAGGACGTGCATGCTTGCACATTGTCCATTTAGGTTAGATGTACCGTTAACTGTGGTAGTTTTCCGAACTGTATAGTTTGCTTTATTAGGGTTTAGTAATAAATCTTGCATGCATTGCAAGACTCCAGTTGACTCAAGATTTTTTCCCCACCTTGTGATATAAAATATTTTGCTTGTTGTTGCACGAGAAATATATAAAGCCTACTTGCCTTAATATTTTTAGTTGTTCATGTTTTTACTATTATGATGAATTGTTATGCCACATAGGGTTTCATGCAATTATAATGGTGAATTCTTTCCTTAGTTAGATATAGTGGCTAGTTGATCGTAGATTGTATGCGTGTCTTGCCAATGCAATTTATTATCCTAGTTGGCTATTCTTCATGTTTTGTGTTCAATAAACTCGTCCAGATTGAGTTGATAGATGTGCCACCTTGCCTTCAAGTTGAGAATTTGTTCTTGGTTATCGTGTGATGTGTGTGGAATAAACTTATTCATATTGAGCCGATAGTTGTGCCACCTTGCCTTCAAGCTGAGAATCTGTACTTAGTTTATCGTATATTGTTGTTTCCAATAAGCCTATTCAGACAAGTAGATAGTTGTGCCACCTTGCCTTCACGTTGTGAGTTCATACCCGGCTTATCGTCAGATAGTCATCCTTGCTCCATTTCCTCATGCTCTGTTTTCTTAAGGAAACTGGATAGATTTAAAGTAGTTAGTTTAGTTGTAGTTAATGATTTGCGAAACCAGAAAATCCTTAGCTGCAATGTTCTTGGTTTTCTTAACCTTGTGCCTCTTCCAGCTGAGAACAAAAAGATAGGACTTAGATTACTTTTCTTTTCCACGCATTCCAGCACTATGGGGAGCTTCCCCTCCTAATTTGAAGAGCACTCATTACGTAGTGTGCATAGTTGTCCGTACAAACCTGCACTCCAGAGGTGTTAGTTTTTACGCCAACAAACATATTATTAATAATTTCATATTTTAATTGTGGCATACTGATAAGTTTTACATGTACTCAACGATTCATCATTCAACTCAATGATTAATAACATATTAACAATAGTAGCATATACAACATTAGCAATCATTCAATGCGTATCTAGTAGTAGAAACTAGAGTTTTTCTTGAATTGAGAAAATAAATAATACAAATAATTTGAGCACATTAATGAATTTGAGTTTTGTATTAATTTTCAAATGAAGGAATACATAGAGGCAATGCAAAATATTGCTCAAATATAACTCTACATAGAGCTGAGTTGGAAACTCATATTATCAAATAATTCTATGAACTTTTGTAGTGTGCTCCATTGTTCTTTTGATGGAAGTGCAATTTGTTGTAATTGATAATTTATGACTTGAAATTTTTTTAACAATTCATAATTGAAATTGGAACTTGACTTGAGTTTTTCAATCAAAGTTGCATTCAAGGTTATCAATGGTTTGATGGAATCCAAATAGTTCACCTCATTTGGGTTCTAAGGAAACTTGTCCAAATCCATCTTCCTTCTATCCTCCATCTTCTATTTGAAAGCATCCTTTCCAATGAATCGCTTTGTTGTGTCAAAAGCCTTTGACAAACCAAGCTCTATCAAGTTCCTTACCTTTTTATCTAGCTTCATCTTTTTTTGCAGCCTAATCTAGAATTTTTTTGTTTCACGTATTCTCAAACGCTTTTGAATGATAGATGACACATTTATTGAGGCATCACTCCAGTCATGAATTCCTTTTGATTTCAATTAATTGTCACTGGCTTTGTAGAGTGTTTTCCTCTCTTGAAATCACATTTTTTTTGTCTACTATGTATTTCTTGAGCTTCCTATTATGTACTATCAGATCATCAATCAATTGAAACAATTCACACAAATGATCAATCCTCTGTATTATTTCCTCCTAGATCTTTTATTTCATATGCCTCATTGTTTCTCTACAAAATGTAGTTAACTTATTCTAACGAGACTTTATTTCATTTTGTGCTTCCCTTAGCTCTGTCGCCAATCTTTCACTGGTTTTTCTCTCTTCCTCCAATTTTTGTTCCCAATGTTTTGCTTTCGCCAGGTTTTGTTTTAATTTTTCGGAAGTGGATTTTTCATCATCACATTTCTTTTTACTCTCATCTAACCTTTTCTTCAGTCCATTCAATTCCACCTTTGTTTGTTCATCCTCTTTGCTTGTAGATGTACAGGCCAATTTTTTATTCTTTTTTTCTAATTCATTTCTCTTATTATTTGTTGCTTTCCTCTTTTCTTTCTTATTTGCTAGGTCTACCTATAAATTTTCTATTTGAATCTACAACCCATTTTTCTCTCTCGCTTTAGCAATGATGTGTACACCAATTCATTGTTCTTTTTTGATATATCAACTTTGTCAGAATTTTTGTATCCAAAAAAATCAAATTGGAAACTACTCACCTGAAATTCAAAGCAAACCATATAATTCTCTAGTTTATTTTGAACTATGGGAACAACAAACATGTACTCCATGGTTTCTATATTTGGGTCAAGCGTGGGTAATGTCTTGGTTGTTGTACGCTATGAATTTATAGTAAATGTACTCTCTATCAGTTGCTTTCTTTATTTTTATATATTTTTTATTTCTTTTAAAACTCATCATCGTAATCAAAACCTAGGGCCGCAGACATAATGGAATGCTTGAATGATGAAGGGGTAATTGTGGTGATGAGAACATATCCAATTATCTAAAATTGAGCTTGAGGCTAAGGATTATCCATTGTTGTTGCAATCACACTAATTGGAGGAGTACTTGGAAATAAATCCTTTGGGGTGGAAATTATGGTAGTGGTACTAGTAGTTGGACTTGGACCTGCCATAATCCTTTGCTTCTTCAAAATTCCTTGATCACTAGGTGTCTATGTAGTATCTTGTATTGTTGGTCTCTTGTTGTGATTTTTTTTTGTAGCACATGTTGACCACTAATAGTGCTACTACCAATACCATTACCACCAGTGGCAATGCCAGTTGCATTAGATTATCCACCATGTCTTGGTTGTGATTGTATCTGACCATAAGGAATTGAAGTTGTAACAAAAAGAAATGTTTCACTTGTCCTTGTATGCCCTTGGGATTTTTTATTAGTTATGATGCCTTGCCAATCACCAGGTTTTCTATGGTCTATCTCTATTGGTGCCCAAATTCCTTGTCCTTTGGACCCCAAACCACCACCATCATAACCCATTTTTTCGGCTATGGTTTCTCTTGAAGTATATGTTTGTTTTATGATCTCACTTAAACCACATTTGACTTTGTTGGCATATATTGTACACTTTTTTCTTCCATATTATCATCAAATTCATCAATAGTTTGTTGAACTTCATAGGGATGCTCTTTATCCCATGAATCGCTAAACTCTTAATCTTATTGGATCTCTTCAAATGTTGCACTAGTTTTTTGTTCACCTAGATCCTTCATCATAGACCAAAAGGAAATAATTTTTTATCATGTCCAATGTTCTTATGTATAATCCCTTCTTAGAGAATTTGGTATTTTTATTGAAGTAGATGGTCGATCACCTTTTTCATAAAAATTGTCGTACCTCTTGATTTATCTCTTTGTTGGTGCAATGCCATAATTTCTACTATAATTGTTCAAAAGAAATACCTTTCTCAACAACAATTTCCTCTATTGCTTTTTTACCTCATCCCAAGAATTCTTGTTTTTAAATTTTTCAAGCAAGGGTTTACTTTGATGTTGAATTCTACTTGCAACATTCTTATTGGCCATAATCTTTTCTTTAATGATGTCACATGGGTCATACTACCAGTGAGAGATAACATCAAATTGAAAATTTTCTAAAAGTTCATGTACCAAACTAAATGCTTTTCTCTTGAATGTGAACCCTCCACATGAAAAATGTAAAATAGGAAATATGCTCTTCTTTTGCTAATAGACAAACTATAGTTGATCAGTCCTCTCTATCCTTTGTACATATTCCAATACAAAAACTCTTTATGTGACATGTATTGGAAGTTTGTATGGCTCTACTCCTGATCCATAAAATCTTAGCACAATATATTCTTTCATGAAGTACTAATCAACTAATTGTATTTTTGATCTTAGTTGAATGTAACTCTACAAGACATAGGCAATCTAGGAATTGGAGTATTTGTAATTTCTTGACACAGTGGAGCCAAAAAGTAGTCTACAAAATTATTGTAGCTCCTTCGAGTACCATGCATCCTTATCTTATTAGTACAATCATATACTAGAGCCATTTTTTTCCTCAACATTCACATAGGACTAAATTTGAAGCTTGTTGGTCAGAAACATTCCATTAAATTGGAATAGAAAAAAATAGCACAAGTAGGTTGTGAACCTAAATGTCTTAGTGGAACCTCCTTTAATCACTAAAAAAAAAATATGTATAGATTCTACAATGTGCTCAAGAAATTTATATTTGGCAGGTTGAATAGCATAATGGATAGTATATACCATTTCAAGGAGGCTTGCACCCACTTCCTGATTGCTATCCAGTCTAAGGCAACATGCTAGCATGGAAATAGTATCATGAACCCATGGTTTAAAAACTTCCAATTTATAAGGAGGCTTATGATTATCTTTGAATAATTTACTATCCTTAGCTATTTTATTTAGAAAATAATTTTTCTCCCCTTCATCGACTACTTCATAATTACTAGCAAGCTTTTCTAGGTCCATGTGGACATTTCTAAAATCTTCAACTGTAAATCCCAACACATTTCCAAATTAATTTGTAGTAATGGGTAAATTTCTTCTTTGCTATCTTTATTAACAATTACTTTTTTGTTATCATCATAATTGTGGGTGTTGGGAAATTTTGGTCATCTAAAAAAGAAACATCCAAGATTAGTAGTTCCTTCGGTAACCTTATTCCATTAGATTGCCTCAAAGACACGTACTACTATTCCATAAAGCGGAAACAAACATAGTTCATTTCCCACATTGACCCTTAGAGAAAAGTTAATGCTCATTAAACTAGTTCCAAACAACACCATTAAACAGATTCAATCATGCAGAACCATTAAACATGAAAGATAGAACAAAAAACATGAACACACAGATTTACGTGGGGAAAACCCTTTCGGGTAAAACACCCCACACTCCAAAAGCCCAGATCACCATTGCATTATTCAACAAAAAAATATAGTTGCAATACAATATCAGGCTCATGGCCTTTAGAAGAGATTTACATCTTGTTCCATTCTGGAGAGTATCCGGCACCATAACCCCCTTCGACCTTTGTCTCTCTCTCACAGCTACCCAACCTCTCAACCAGTTCAACGAACCCCAGCCTCTCGACTTGTCGGCTTCCCCCGACTAGTCGGCTGCCGTAGCACACACCATGCTAAATAGAATGCCATCAGTCTGTCAATGGGACTAAGAACCAGGTTCTACCGATAATGAACTGTCAAGCTGATAGAGAAACAAACACAACTGCTACATGGATTTTTGGTCATCTCAGAAAGAAACATCCAAGATCAGTAGTGCCTTCGATATCTTTTATTTCATCAGATTGCCTCAAAGACACATACTACTATGCCATAAAATGGAAACAGACACAGTTCACTTCCCACATTGACCCTTAGAGAAAAGTTAATGGTCATTAAACTAGTTCCAAACAACACCAATAACAGATTCAACAAACAAAACCAACAACCATGAAAGATGAAACAAAAGAAATGAACACACAGATATACATGGGGAAAACCCTTATAAGTAAAAAACCCCACACTCTAGAAAGCCATATTGCCATTGTATTATTTAGCAACAAAATACAGTTACAATACAATATCAGGCTCTTAGCCTTTACAAGAGATTTACATCTTGTTCCATTCTGGAGAATATCCGACAACATAATCCTGCTTCAATCTCGCTTCTCTCTCGCGACTACCTAGCCTCTTAGCCAGTTCAACAAACCCCAGCCTCTCGGTCCATCGACTTCCCTTGGCCAGTCGGCCACCACATCATGCTGATCTTGGATGTTTCTTTCCGAGATGACCAAAATTTCCCAACAATGGGTGCATACCATGATAAATTTTGGGCAAGGGAAAACCTCATGTAGCATCATGCACCCCAATCCAACTACCCATTGTGTAGTGATACTATTAATTGGAATTAAATTTTACTATTGGTAGTTTTCATTTTCTTTGCAACCTTATTCTCACATGAAAATTTAAGTTCTGAGGTAAGCCCACCATAGATTATAGAATCATAAAAATCATGGTATTCATTAACCTAGGGTTTTAAGCACTTCAACATAATTTATTTTTCAATTTGATTTTTCTTTTCCTTTCTCGACAGATGGTTTGGTAGTGGTGGTAGACATGGTTGTATAGTGTAAACTCTCAAGTTCTCAACCCTAAACCTCAAGATTGAAAAATTAATAAACGATGAAATGTAGAAATTTATTCTTTCACTTACTTGGAATTTGATTCTTGAAAAGATGAATATAGAGACACTGATAGGCATTGACTAGTTGTGTTGGAACCCAGAATCTCCCTGGTGCACTGCAATGAGAAATCTCCCTATGTCCTGACCCTTTCACTTAAAAATAAAATCACTTATTAGTAGCAAGTTGACTTATTTTGTTTATTTTTCTCGAATATTAAAGTGAATGAAACGTGTTACCTCTAATTAATACATTACATTTTGTCTTGATACTTCAAATTAAATTCAATAGTTGTCCTACATTTCTTCAACTTCTATTAATTGATCACTTTTTGCGAGAGGTGGCATCATTTCAATGTTCCATCTCAAATAAATTCTCAACCTTTGATCTTTTTAAATCTAATGGTTATAGGGTGATTCTAAAGGTTTGAGTTCGCAAGTCTAGCACTCTATGCATTTCGTTTTGGAATTCAACTACAGTCATCCATCAAATGTTCATCGAGCGGTCAAGTAACTTATGATATAAACATGTGCTTCAAAGTTATTTTAAAATTTAAAGTGCGCTAGGATATAAGAGTAGTAAGTGATAAAAGGGGGGGATGTTGGAAAACATAATGAAATCCATGAATAAACACTTAAGTGATTGGGATACCAAAGTTAGCGATCAACGAGAAAACATAAAAAAGTGCAAGGGCTTTTTGACAATGGTTTTCTAATAGGATTTCAAACAATTCATAATAGGATATGACTAAAATTTAAGTCTTAAACTAGGATTTAGTGTATGATTATAAGGTTTTGATTTTCTTCAGACAGAGAGCAATGTATATGAGCTTTAATTATTAACCCTAAAACTGTAAGTTTTATGAATTTCATTCTCTTGGCTTGACGAATGCAAAATGAACAGATCACTAGGTCAAATTGCAAAATGTATAAAATAAATCTTTGCAAGATTTGGTTAAAATTTGTCGTGTTTGTCATTACTTCCAGTTTGCATAAGCCAGGAGCCACCAACTATCTATTCTCCAAGTTTGAATGTGAGTCGTTGATCTTTTGATGAAAGGATGAGATCTGACGGATCTTCAACTAATAAATTCAGTTAAAGTAGGATCACTTTCCATGTCATCAAGAGGGTTATTGAGAGAAGACAACTTAAAAGCTTGTTGATGTCACCAAGTAATCCATGTGGCAGCTTTCCATAGTTTTGTAACTTAAAAATGGACCTGCTGTGAAGAGCTTGTGGACTTGTAGAATCCTCATGAGATTGTGCCATGTGTTATCATTCTATTACTCACAATCCTATCTTTTGATAGAAAACCCATTTGAGACATTTAGATGAGCCCACGTGTCCTTATTCTATGGTTTTGGGACTCATATATAGGTCTTCTTGAATCATCCACAAATGTTAACTTAACCTTTATAAAACTATCTGTGGACTCACAAAATTATGCTAAAAGGATGCTACATGTACTACATTCTACAGATCCATAGCTGCATTTTTCTTTAGTAACATACCCTTTACGAACTGGTGGAAACCACTATAAAGAAGATGAGTGTCAACCCTTCTAGGGTTTTGTGTGTGTTCCCTTAGTAAAATATTTTGTGTGGATTAGCGAAAATGCATGATAAGTGATAGGAACCATGTATTAAGCATGGTTGTGGGATCACTTAATTCATTTAATTAAGCACATGTGGAATCTTCTTCTTAAGTGAGCACTACGAGAGGATAAAGGGGCAGGTAACTTAATGTTGCAAAGGACTTAATAAGGTGACTAATGAGACAGGGAATTGGGGGAGCAAGTCAATGAAAAATTGGAAATAAAGTGTAGGGAAAAGTAAAGTAGGTAGGATATTTGAACCTAAATTCACATGTAAAGCAACATTTTAGCAAACCCTAACAAAAGTGACAACATTTCACAACTTAGGACTAGAGCAAAGAATAAGAGCCCTAAAAATGTGAAAATGCACTACCACCAAGAATTTTACAAGTATTGTGAGATTGTGGATTTTTGGAGATAGTATCATTGATTGTGGACTTCTAATAAGTGTTGCAATATGAAGTCAATTTTATTGTTATTCCTGCAGTGATGAATAGTCAACATTGATATCTAGCTAGTTTTGACAAATGTTCAACATGTAGTTGCTTGAGTCACAATTTCTATTTTTGGAGAGTTTTGTTTGACAAGGACTCTGCAACTCAGGTTTCTTATACTCCGTTGAAGTCATGTTTTCTATAAATTTTGAAGGTTGTAATTTTGAATTTCTTGACAAATAAAATATGAAAGATCTTTGCCCGTGATTTTTTCCCTGTATAATTTTACCAAGTTTTCCACATAAATACTATGCTAAATTTGTGCTTATTATTTTTCTTTGTTTATTCTAAGTTGTAAATTTCTTACAATAATTAATAACATTAATTCTAATTAATTATAATTTGAATGGACACTACACACACAAAATTATTCTTTATTGTAAATGAATAACAAGGAATAAAACAACCATTTATTTTATTACAATTGAATTACAAATAATGTTACATAGATTTTTAAACATGAGCAGAGCATGCAAGCTCTTGTATAAATGACGTGTGTCATTTTACACCAAACATAATTGATACCAAATTGGTATTGGTAGTGGTGTTATGGGATGCATATCATATTCTCAAACCACGAGGCTTGTTGACCATGTTTGGGATCTTGGGATTTCACATGATAGCTCCAAGCCACTAGGATAGCCTAGAATGAATTTGAAAATCCATAGGGCTTGCGTACCGTGATGGGAAAATGGATGCATGAACATAGATAATGTACCTATCCTAGGTACCAACTAGAATTATGCAAAAGATAAGCTGTAGTAAATCTACTCCCACTCTCTTCAAGTAGCTCCAAGCCACTAGGATAGCACAAAACAACTTTGAAAATCCATGTTCCTCTTTGAGGGAATTTGTCAAAATGGAGTATGAGAAATCAATAGATTTCCATGTGGATAAGATTAAAAGACTTTTGTGGTCACACTCTTTGTGAAAATATTTATCTCCATCAAAGCTCCTCATCTTGGTTCAAAACTTGGCTCAAGATCCAAGTGAACCAAATCAACTTCTTTCCAATTCCACCCATTAAGAACTTGAAGGAAATCGGTCTCTCTTGTACTTTGAAACTACATAACTAGAAGTAGGAGAATTTAGAGTATCCCCTATAATACCACAAAATCATCTTATTCCTTATTAAACTACCAAAATGAAAACACTTAACAAAATTTAAAACACTGCATTGAACTCACCACCCCTATTTAGGGCATTTACAGGTGAATCATGTGATGTATAATTGCTTTTTTCACACTAACCAACTTTACTCATGTCACTTGTGAGAGCCACTAAGAATGTTATTTTGATTGACATATGGCTAAATGCATAATGTACTTGAGAGTACCTCAACCATTCAAATGATGTGAAATCTTTACAAATCTTATTTTGATTGATAACTGGCTTCATGTAGAGTACATCTTACAATTTTCAATATCAATTTACTCAATACATTTCACTCTCTTTGAATCAAAAGAGAATATATATATATATTTTTAAAGATTTACCATTAACACATTCAATTAAGAACGTCATGAAAGTACACATGGTATTAGAGCACAAAATACTTATCAAAAAATAAAGTTTACATATGAAGTGACCTACTAGGGAATCACCATAATACAAATTTATAATTGTATAACCATTATTAACCATTGATCTTTGTGAATCTAATGGCTCTAGGGTGATTCTAGAGGTTTGAGTTCGCAAGTCTAGTGCTCCAGACATTTCATTCTAAAATATAACTGCAATCGTCCATCAAGTGTTCATCAAATGGTGAAATATTTTAATGTAAATTTAACGGTGAAATATTTTTGTTTTAATATTAATGGAAATTTAATCAGTAGACCTCGTATGGAAAAAATGATAAGTTTTTTAATTACACATGTGAACAAAAGGTCAAATGTCGATATTTTTAAATCAAAAAACTCTAGGGTGATTCCAGAGGTTGAGTTTGCAAGTCTAGTGCTTCAGACATTTCATTCTGGAATGCAATTGTAGCCATCCATTGAATGTTCATCAAACAGTGAATTATTTTTGTACATTAATTTAAATTTTTTGAGTATATATTTTTTGATTCATAAGAGCAACCTAGGATGACATGTATTAGATTAATCCAAAAAAATAATCATGTTTATAGAAGCTAGATACATCTAGGGCCTAACCAACTATGACCTCCACACCATGACAAAATATTGTTACAAATGATTAATAATTTAATATAGCAACCCAAGGTCAAATTTCTTGATACCACCACAAAACTGGCCACTACTAGTGCCACAATAAACTTATATTAAGAATTGAAGCAAAATATTACATTGTGTAGTGTAGAAAAATGTACACCTTTACATTTTCACACCATGTTTGCATCCCCTTAATAAATTGGTCTTAATTAAGCCCTTAATTGGCTCAATTATGCATTGAAAAGCCTAATTAATTTATTTTTTCTGAAAGGGAATCCCACATTTAATCAATGCCTCCACTTAATTACACATCTTGGAAAATGTGTGTTCTAGGTTTAGGGCCTAGGTTCCATTCGCCCAAGGGCGAATGATTCCCCCTTAAGTATTGGATTCCATTTTTTAATATGTTTTTGGCGACATTTAATGATTCAAATTCAAATTGCAAAGGTTGGCTTGTGATATTTAATGTTTGGGAAATTAAGGAAACACATATAAATACAAGGTTATTTTATCAATTCAAACTAAGCAACATTAAGGAAAATTTCAAAAGAGAAGATTATTTTCAAGAGTATTGGAGAGAAAATTTATTGGTCATTTATTGCATCATTCAAGATCCTGTCATGATGTCATGATTTATGTGTGTTCATACATGTTTTTGGAGCTAACAATGTGATGTAGGTTTCAAGAATTCAAGCATCAAGATCAATCATCCAATCAAGCCATTTCATGCAAGATCCAATCCTTCGAGAGATTTGTTAGACTTCAATCCTCTAAGGCAACCATTGAGGGTTTGGTGAGTTGTGACATAACATTGTTCATTCATCATTCCTTACATTCTATCATTATTTCATTATCAAGGTTTAATTACCAAAATCAAGGTTTGACCTTGAAAAACCCCTATTCTTCCAAAAACAAAAAAAATCCCTCTCTTTGTGTATGTGCAAATTTGCAAGTGGAGAAGGATTGAAGATTGATCAAAAGAGCAATTTTGCAAAATTTCCAAAGTTGTCATCATTGTTGTCAAGTCACAAAAACTCAAATCCTAAATTTATTTTTGAATTTCCGACAATGAAACCTAGGGAAAATGAAATCTTAGATCTTACATCAGAGGACCCTCGAAGTTGAGGAAAAATCATGTTCAAAGACCCATTCGTCCTTGGGAAAATGAGTCCCAACAGGTCACTTTGCAACACTTTTGGTGACTGATACACATCATTTTATCCTTCTCACATCTACCTGGAAGTTGTTGTTTCTATTAGTGTTATCCTTTAACTCTACATTACAAGTTTTACTTCATATAATTGAGTTCGTTAGAAATTTTATTTTCATCTCCCAAAAGTGCATTTTAGTCATATTTTACCATTTTCTATCATAAGGAAAACAACAGATCTTCCAATACAGTTGACTCACCTAAGGGTTGAAATTCATTCCTACCTTTGCGGATCTTGTTTACTAATGAAAATAGAGAAATTGTAGGTTCATCATACATCCATTTAACCATTCCATTATAGATCATGCACTTACCTTTTTTGATGTTTCATTTTGGTGAAGCTGACATTGTACACCATATTTTCTGATTTGGAGATCCTTAAAATCCTAGATCTAGGTTTTGCATTATTTTTCATTGCATCTCATTTATGGTTTCAAAATTACATTAGTGTTATTTGCATTGCATTTAGGGTTTAGTTTTTCATGTTTGCATCATTTAAATTCATAAAAAACAAAAAAATTGCATCCATCTTGCATTGTAGTTACATCAAGAGTGTCTTTTAGTCATTTAGATTCAAATTTCAATTCAAATTGCATTCAAAAAGTTGTCACTTTGTTCACTATTTTTTAGTATTCAAACTTGCATTAGGACACCTGAAACTAGAAAAATTTATCACAGAATTCACAGTTTGCAACCTGAAATAAAGAATTCAAACATCAAACTAGAAACACAAACTTTAAAAAAATTCCATCCCCTGTACAAAGACTCATTCGCCCTTGGTGAACCTGTCCTTGTATAGGTGCTTTTTCAAATTTTTGGGCATCATTTTGTCTTTGTTTTCTTTATTTATTATGATGTCAAATATGGGTTTCAACTTTAGAAAATAGAAAATTTATGCACTTTCTTGCATTAAGTTCAATTGGTCAAATTAAGTGTGTTGTTTGAAATCAAAATTGGTGTTAAAACAACATCATTTTTTTAGGTTTTTGCATAGCATATTCAATAAATTATCATGTTTCAAATTTGAAAATTGCAAAATTTGGATAGATTACTTTTTTGAAGCATTACATAAGTGGGATAGATTACTATTTATTATTGGCACACTCAAAACTCTAAATGTTAGCATCTTTCCTTCTAAATTATGCCAAGAAAAATCTCATTAACAAGCATGTTAGTCATTCTCCCAATATCTTTCCTAGTTATGAGAGACTCTTAGCGCAAGAGAATGAAATTGTTGACACATGAACCTTAATACCACATTTCCTATCCTTCACTCATCACCTAATATCTCTTCTATTTGTGAGGATGCTTTGATACAAGAGGATGGAAATATAGACAATCATGACAATCATATTTTCTCTTCTCCCGATTCCTCCCCTACTTGTGACGAAGGTATCTTGGTGTTAGAAGATACACTCATTGAGCATCATGAGAATCTTATTTGTCCCTTTCCCCCTACCTCACCCACTTGGGAGGACATTATGGCGTAAGAGGACGAGGTCATTGGCATATTTCTTAACATCACTTTTCCTAGTCTTCATTCATCTCCCAATATTTCTCCCATTTGTGAGAATGATGTGATAGAAGAAGATGCAAGCATTGACAACTAGGACAATCCTAGTTGTTCTTTTCCCAACACCTCTCCTACATGTGATGAAGTTTTCTTGGTGTTAGAAGATTCAACCATTTTGCATCATGAGAATCTTGCTTTCTTCTCTCCTAAAATGTCTTCTATTTGGGAGGATATTGTTGGACATAAAGATGACAAGAAGGCTTGCTTGGATGAACATGTTAAGGTCACCATATATTCCCTCTCATTAGAAAATAATCAACAAGAAGTCACATCCACTGAGGTTATGAATGCACAATTATCCATTAGATATCAAAAACCTCCTCTTGGACCTCTCAAGAGTCCTTTAATTATTGGACCTCCTAAGTCACCTCTTGAGCCAATTCTCATTATAAGACCTCCAAAACCTCTAGGGATTATCTTAAATTTTGTAAGGCAACATTGTAGTGACAATGTTTCACAACAACCAAGTTATAATAATGTTTCTCATACATATAACATAAGTAAAAATAAGCAACCATAAACCATACCTGCTTCATTATCACTTCCTCAACCTATCTTGCCTAGTGCTCCTAGTTTTCCTTTCCATAGTGGAAAGGAGTATGATCTTGTGGAACAACTTCACAACACTCTTGCTAAGATTTCTTTATGTGATCTCATTCAGTCATCACCTAATTACCATAGCATGATTCAAAGTGATTTACAATGAGTTGTGGTCCCTCCTAATGCACACCCAAGTGATGTAGCAGCCCTAATTCAAGGTATGAACTCGATCAACTTAGATATTACCTTTCATCAATATGAGTTAGCTCCATTGGAGATACAAAAAAAAATGAGGCCTTCATGATAGTGGTTGTTATTAATAGATGTGGAATAAAAATAACTCTCATTGACAACAGTTCAAACCTTAATGCTTGTAGTGTAAATATTTTAGATAATATTGGACTAGAAAAGAGTAAAATTCAACCAGACTCTTTATTTATCCGGGTTTTCAACAATGTGGGAAAACAACCGCTTGGCATGATAACACTACCTGTTAAAGTAGGAAAGGTAACATTACAAACCCATATTCATGTTATGCCTAATGATCTTTCATATAATCTTCTCTTAGGTAGACCATGGATTCATGCAATGAATGTGGTGCCTTCAACGTTACATCATCCAATGAAGTACACTTATAACAACAAGGTCTATATGATAAAAGTTGATCTTGAGCCTGAGAGTTGTTTACAAATTGAAAAATATATGATAAATCCTCTTACAACATTAAAACCAACTACAAAATTGGAACTGATACAAGAAGAAGAAGAGAAGTATTTGTCATCAATCACAAAACTATTGGACAATGATTAGGGTTCATTAGACTTTACACCTACATTCATGGGAGAATACAAGATTACACAAAAATTAGTAAAAGCGAAAGAATTTTCCATAATATCAACACAATTTGAGTCATTAAAAGTACATGAGTCCAAAAATTTTAGCAAAGAAGAGGAAAAAATAAATTATGTATCCACATATGATGAGTGTTATCATGAGAAACCATCAAATCCAAAAGAAATGGAAAAACTTTATGGAAGAGGTTATGACCTTTTGAAACAACTTGGCTATAATGGAAAAGGATGTGGTGCTAGAGAACAAGGTATATGTGTCCCTATAGAGCCTTACACACAAGAAACAACTAGCGGTCTTGGTTATTTTCCTTCAAAAGAAATGAAAGCATCAAAGAAACCTTCGCTTAATATCAATGTCGTCACGCAAAACACTCCTAGAACAAATGTTGCTTCATCTTCAAACCATGTCTTAGTAGTGATTGGGGTTCAATAGATTTTACACCCTCCTTTAAAGGAGAGTACAAAATCTCACAATCTAAACCTAGAGAGTCTTGTGTATCTATGACACCTTGTAGTGAGAAAAATATATCTTTTTCACAAAAGAAAGGAACATATTTTACTATTGATCAAGAGGGTACCTTGTCAAGTCTTCTCCAAGCACGCTTGATATCTCTCCCTCCAAGAACACGAAATATATTCTATAACAAGAGCTCATTTTGTGCATATCATCGAGTGCATGGTCATTCTACAAATGAATGTAAGGCTTTAAGTAATAAAATTTAACATCTTAAGGATTGTGGTGCTCTCCTTGTGTTGATGCACCTATTTTCTCTAATTGATAATTATTTTTATCCTATCATGTTGCTCATCACTATGTAGCATTAGTAACTTTATATATGTGTCTTGCTCATTGTCATTCATGGTGGTTCAATTTTAGGTGCAACCATATTTCTCTTACCAGTAACATGATAGTTCTTGGTGGTTGTCTTTGTCTCTATGTTTGGGGGGAAAGGATAACTGGTTTTTGGAGGTGTCCATTCTTTTCAGGATCCCCTCACCCTCTCTTTCTACTTAAAATACCAACATAACAAGTATGTTGGCATTTTAAGTGGGGGGCATATTGTTCCCCAATCATTGTTTGCATGTTCCCTTCTTAGTAATGATAACATACATCTCATAGGAAGTGTGCTCATTACATTGGCATTATTTCATTTTGGCATTTATTATTTTGGAATTATTTATTTGCACCCCCTGAGGTGAGTTTTATTTTACATTTCTTGCTCTACTTTGTTCATAGAGGTTTAACTTAGTGTAGCTTTGACACAACATCTTAATCATATTGTGGTGCCTTATCAAAGTTATTAGGGAGTACAAATTTTGGTATGGTTGACATATGGGAGCCTGTAGATCTGACATGACTTTCCCATCAACCACCCTTTTGTGGGTACATACCAACCTAGTGTGTGTTTCTCATATTTTTCTTGAGGGCTCACCTAGTGTATATCAGACTACACTAGCCCTTATGAGAGTATTTTTCATGTCCAACGAGCATAACACAACTTTCTTGCATGTGGAGCCATATGTTTCATAAGTGATTTTACATCCTTATGATATATTGGTTGGATGTAGCATACTACAACTTGCTAGTCCATTTTTCTTTCTTCTTTGCATTTATTTTGACATTGCATGTTTGTGTATCTTGTTTTGTTGCTTCATATCATACATATGTGTGTGTACCTTTGTGCTTATATTGGTTAGCTATGTAATCTTGGATCTTGGGGGCTTTCACAACCTCCTTGATCTTTCTCATCATATTTCATCAACATTTGTGCACTTGGACCCCTCTTGACATATATTTTTCTACTTTAGTGTGAGTCTGAGCATAAGCTCATACTCTCACTAAAGTGGGGGCTAAAGATAGTGTAGAAAAATGTACAACTTTAAATTTTCTTGCATCCCCTTAATTAATTGGACTTAATTAAGCCCTTAATTGGCCCAATTATGCATTCACAAACCTAATTAATTTCATTTTCTGAAAGGGAAACTTACATTTAATCAATGCCTACACTTAATTACACATCTTGGAAAATGTGTGTTCTAGGTTTAGGGCCTAGGACCCATTCACCCAAGGGTGAATGGGTACCCCTTATGTCTTGGATCCCAATTTTAAATATGTTTTTGGTGGCATTTTAATGATTCAAATTCAAATTGCAAAGGTCAGCTTGTGATGTTTAATTGTTGGTACATTAAGGAAATGCCTATAAATACAAAGTTATTTTATCAATTCAAACTAAGCAACATTAAGGCCACTTTCACAAGAGAAAAGATTAATTGTCAAGAGCATTGGAGAGCATATTTATCATTCATTTATTGTAGCATTCAAGATCCTATCATGATGTCAATATTTATGTGTGTTCATACATGTTTTTCGAGCTAACATTGTGATGAAGGTTTCAAACATTCAAGCATCAAGATCAATCATCCAATCAAGTCATTTTATGTAAGATCTAATCCTTAGAGAGATGTGTTATACTTGAATCCTTTAAGGGTGGCCATTGAGGGTTTGGTGAGTTGTGGCATAGAATTGTTCATTCATCATTCCTTACATTTTTTCATTATTTCATTATCAAGGTTTAATTACCAAAACTAGGGTTTGACCAAGGAAAACCCCTATTCTTCCAAAAAAAACATTTTCCCCTCTCTTTGTGTATGTGCAGATTTGTAGGTGAAGAAGGATTGAAGATTGATCAAAAGAGAAATTTTGTAAAATTATCAAAGTTGTCATAATTGTTGTCAAGCCACATAAACTCAGATCCCAAATTTATTTCTGACTTTTTGACAATGAAACCTGGGGAAAACAAAAGCTCGGATCTTACACCAGAGGACCCTTGAAGTTGAGGAAAAACCATATACAAAGACCCATTCACCCTTGGGAAAATGAGTCCCAATAGGACACTTTGCAACACTTTTGGTGACTAGTACACATCATTTTATCCTTCTCAAATTTGCTTGGAAGTTTTTGTTTTTGTTAGTGCTCTCCTTTAACTCTACATTACAAGTTCTACTTCACATAATTGAGTTATTTAGGAATTTTATTTTCATCTCCCAAAAGTGCATTCCAACCATATTATACTATTTTTTTTCATAAGGAAAACAACAGATCTTCCAATAAGGTTGACTCACCTAAGGGTTGAAAGTCATTCCTACCTTTTGGGATCTCATTTCCTAATGAAAATAGAGAAAGTGTAGGTGCATCATATAGCCATATAACCATTCCATTATAGATCACACACTTACCTTTTTTCTATGTTTCACATTGTAGAATCCTAAGATGGCAAAAAAAGACTAATTTATATAGCTCTCACTTGAGCTTGCAAGATCACAAGGTGGTGGAAAGAGAAGACATGCATGTGGGTCCTCTTCAACATGCTTTACGAGACAATAAATTGAATGAAAATATTAGATGACTCAACATATAATGATTCACCCACAAAAAATGTAAATAATTCAAAGATCTACTAAAATTTAGAAGGGATATCACCAACAAGTCCATTGACCATCGCATATAGAATTGAGACAATGGTGCCACCATTTAGTAGCTTGTACCTATCAACAAAGCCACCCACTGTGGCTAAAACAGAGCTAAAATTTTAGTTCTCTAATGCTTCAAATAGAGCATAAAATGAGAAGATAGAAGGCTAGACATAACTCCTAGTAAGGAACTTGACCAGTTTTGCACACTAAAGAACATACATTAGATTTGAAACAAATAAATAAGCGACCTCAAATAGGAGAGTTGAAGGATTATTATGAAGTCAGTCTCTACCAATCACCATTTTAATAGCTAACTCCACTTGATCACATTGATATAAGAAAACACAATGCAACTTCTCCCCTAAGAAAGGAAAATTGTCTCTCACTTCCCAATTGCAATAAGGGATAAACACTTTGAGCTAGGACCCCATTTCAAGCCAAAATAACAAAAGAAAGAAAAAAGAACAGAAGCAGGGAAAAAGAACATAAGTGGGAAAAAAGAAGGCCCGACCATGAAATATATAGTTGAAGAAATAAAGAATGAAGATAGAAATACTTGGCAATAGCATATGTGAGAGCCATTACAAATTTTAGTTGCACTAACATTTGTATTTAGGCAGAGTACTTTGAAGCATTGAAAAGATAGAGAATTAAATGGCTTGCTATACCTAAATCATTATCAATATCCACTAAAGTCACAATAAATGTTGCTCACTTCTAATCAGAAGTTATAAATATGTTGACACTTGTCTCCATTCCTAATACTTTATGTAGGAATTTGGGTTTGTGGAAAATTCATCCTAGAATAGAACAATATAGTATTTGATATTTTCACCACCCACACTATGATTTTTATTTGCATACTAGTCTCTTGACAATTAAGACTAATATTAAATATATATGTAAAAGAAGTAAAAAAATGAATCATACAAAAATTATAACAAATGCTACATTTTAAACCCTCAACGTGGAAAAACCACTATATATATATATTAAATATTAAAAAATATACAATTTGAATTAGAATTTTTTCATTAGCATTAGCATAGGAGACTAGCAACAGAGGATAATGATGGTCCATGGAGGCCCTTAACCAAGTGTTTGTGGAAAAGGTGAATTGAATTGAACAAAGTAAGAGCAAAGATGAAAAGGGTATCACCCAAATCCTTCCTCCAAAACTCCTGACTCAACAATGATTCATTTGTCATATCATAGACCATACCATACCTCATAACAACCAGGGCAATATCTTGCATTGTAGAAGAATCCAATCCAATTTCGAGAAAGGTTCCATGAACAGGGGCTAACCCAAATTCAAAATTATAATGCTCAAGTTCCAACTCTAATGAAGAAAGAGAGTAAATGAAAGGATGAAAATAACATATTTCCAACATCTTCACCAACTCTTTATCCAACAAAATGTCCATGCAATTGGACTTGAGAAAGAAGAAGCTACCTCAAAAAATAAAGCATGTGGGATGTTTTGAAGCCACTCCCTATCCAAAATTATTCTTATAGCCTCCTCAACGAGTACACAAGGAATAGTGAATACCCTTTTTTTTTTTTTTAGAAAAAGGCTAGAAGCCTGTATTTATATTAATATTATAAGTAGATAATTACATATAATCCAAAATTGGTGATGATAACCATAACAATTTGTATGCCACAGACTGAAGAAATTTGAAATTCTAAACTAAATCCATAACATTGTCTTGTCAAAATTATTCTTATGCCATTGTCTTGTGAATACCCTATTGTTGCTTCTTTTTTCGCAAAAAAATTGGTTAGCATGACTTGCTATGAAGACTCTGTAATATCATAGTGAAATTGTGAATAGAGAAGAGAGAATTAGAAAGTAAATATGTTATAAACGATATGAAGAACATCAAATGGATGAAGTATATATAGAATGAAGACATCAATACTCAACACTTGAGCATTTAATTCACCACAAGACACACATGTTGATGCAACAATATTATTTCGTAAAAACTAAGTCATGACTTTAAGTGATTTAATAAGTAATAACACACCTGAATAGAAGGTCAACTGTTAATCTTTGCAAATCTAACGATTCTAAGGTGATTACAGAAGTTTGAGTTTCCAACACTAGCACTTCAGGAATTTCCTTCTCGAATACAACTACACCTGTCCATTGAACATTCACGGAATGGTAAAAATATTTTTGTACACTAATTTTAATTTTTGAGTATATTGGTGTTATATTAACTTATTAAATAATATAACTTATTAAGTTGCATTGACATCTAGCTTCAAGCAAAGTACTTCAAAGCATTGAAAAGATAAGAGAATTAAATGGCTTACTGTACCTTAATCATTATCAATATCCACTGACAAGTCACAATAAATTTTTCTCACCTTTGATCAAAACTTATAAATATGTTGACATGTGTCTCCATTCCAAAGACTTTATGTAGGAATTTGGGTGTGTGGAAAATTTATCCCAAAATAGAACGATATGTAGCATTTGATATTTTTGCCACCCATGCTATGATTTGTATTCACATACTAATCTAATTCACCACAAAAATATTCCATTGGTTTGAATACAATTTTAATTCGCCAACAAAAAAAAAATATTGGTTTGAATACAAGTTTAATATGCTAACAAAAATATTTACTAGTTTTTAATAGGTTTAATTCGCCAACAAAAATAATTTACTAGTTTGAAAACAGGTTTAATTTTCCAATAAAAATATTTTATTGGTTTGAAAACAGGTTTAATTCGCCAATGAAAATGTTTTATTGGTTTCAATAAAAGTATAATTCACCAAGATTTTCTACAATCTTCTAGTGATTAAAAAATATTCACCAATTGAATTATTATTTTTTTCCCAAAAAAGAAAAAATTCGCCAATAAAATTAATATTTTTTTGGGGAATTATACAAGATTCGCCAGGTTTTTACACCTTTTACCAAAGGGGTTTCTTAAAGTTATCCATCTTATATTCTTGAAAAAGTTGAATGAATGCATGTTTTTCTTCTTGAGTACATACCTTTCCAAGCTTAAAAAGATTGTCCTTATAGCAACTTCTTCATAGGCTTCATGCTTAACTATAATATTGTTTTTCTCTCTTCTAGTTTGATCATCAACATTAAAAATGGATTCAAGAGTGACCAAACCTTTTGACAACTTGTTTGGCTTTAGCTAGATGATTTTCTCTTTATATTACTATTGTAAATTTTCTTTATTTTTGGGTGAGAAATCAGCTTCTTGTAAGAAAAAAAATATTTTTTGGTCACTTTCAAACACCTACCAATGAATTTTATTATTAAGTTCAGCTGGCCTTAAACCACCTTTATATGCTACTACATCTTCACCTTTTTTATATCATTAGGAATGTCAAATTGTGTACCAAAGGAAGCTATCCTATCAACATGTTTATTCTCTACCCTTGGAATGGATTGCACATTAAAATATTTAAAATTCTCAATAATATCCCAAACTTTATGCTTATATGACTTCAACAAATCATTTTTGGGAACATTCATCCCTCTTACCTTATTTACCACCAATTCACTATCACCAGAAACTTGAAGACACTTTATTTTCCTCTTCCTAGCCCATTAGAGACATGTATGAGAGCTTCATACTCAAACATATTGTTTGTATAACTAAATTGAAACCTAAAGGCTGAATAGTAATTCTATTTTGTTGGAGACACCAAAATCACACCTCCTCCTACACCATTTCTAGTTCTAGATCTGTAATGCCCTGTCTTATAACCTAAGGAATGTTGCAATTGAGTATAAAAGTGAAATAATTTTTTAAAAGTAATAATATTAAGTTAATTAGTTGCATACATTCACTAAGTTATGCGACGCTACACTACTTGAGTTTCCTTAGCTTAAACTGTCTAGAGAAGAGCTTTGCCTGTAGCTTCCAAAACTTCTCCCAACACCAAATCCCAATATCCAAAACAGAGAACTTCCACAAATATACAATAGTAACCAAAAAGCATAAACAAAATTTTTAACAGAGCTCTAATATTTTCCCGTGAAGAATGAATTCTTTGTATTTTCCCAGATCCCAAATAACCTCGAGAAATTCCTCAACAAAAACAATAAATTCAACTGGCACACTTGTCGAGAAGAAGAAAATATCTTCAACAACTTCTCGGCAATCTTGCCTTTCAAGATTTGCATGCATTTAATTTATTTAAAATTTAAAATTTCAATTTTCAAAAATACAATTTTATTTAACAATTCAAAATGCCATTTCCACAATAATACTAAATAATTTAAAATTAAATCTATTCACACACAATTTAAAACAATTTTAATTTAATTAATTAATTAATTTATTTAAATAAATTTAATCTCTAAGATCAAATTATTTAACCAAACAAACTAATTAATTTATTAAATAACATGTAAAACTTATTTCTTTAACATTTAAAAATTAATTTAAATAACAGTATATTAAAGAATAATAACTATCATTAAAATTGACAAGATTTTCCTATCAAAGCAATTAATCCAAATAGGAAAAGACAAGACAATCTAAAACTCCAAACTAAACTGATGATGTACTATGACCGGGTTTAAGACTAGACTAGGATGAACCATGCTACTACCTCCCAATCAACATTTCCGTTGAGTCTTTGACACGCTCTGAGTAACCAGGTGGAGTCGGTGTCATGTACCGCAATCCGCAACCAAACAAATAACATGCATATATATATAATCCAATACAGCACACCGCGGAGAAAATCATGGACATCACAGGGCACCAAAGTGATGCAATTCCGTTCTCCACACCAATACACACATTAGACTGAAAATTAAATAAAGTTAGTCCATCATAAACATACATATAGCAATAATCATCTGAAGGAAAACATCTACACTATATCAAAGCATGTCAGAAATCAGTAATCACCATACAATGTATCATCATATCACAAAGTGAATCCACTGTCGCTCAAAATCAGCGATCAAAATATCCAAACCAAAGTACCAAAATCTAATGTGAAAACATGCAACAAAAACATAAGCATAAATGGAGGGGTACTACAAGATCCATCAAAATGCATTTAACAAACACCATTATCTTTGTCATTATTTTCACAAGGTTAGGAATAAAATAATCCTCTTTGTGCAAGCAATATATACGAAGACCAAATTCTTCTATATTTTATATGGATCAACTTCATGATTTTCAGCCCCCACTCATCAAGCAATAAACCAACTATACCCTATATGTGAGAATTTGGCTCTTGGATAGAAAAATGATCTTCTTGGTAAAAAATGGTACAAGTAGTGTTGATAGCAGTTGGTGCATGAGGATCAATATGGTCTTTAGCAGTAGGTTCAGATTTTATAGTGACCTTAGTGCCATACCTAGTCCTAAAAAGCATGTGAGACTAATTTGATGACAAATATCCCCCAATATTAGTTGTGAAATATCTAGATGGACAAAATGCAAAGTAAGGT
Organism: Sequoia sempervirens; assembly: GCA_007258455.2. Classification (NCBI taxonomy): domain Eukaryota; kingdom Viridiplantae; phylum Streptophyta; class Pinopsida; order Cupressales; family Cupressaceae; genus Sequoia; species Sequoia sempervirens. Next base: position 14,710 of record VDFB02257112.1, on the reverse strand, counting down.
GGGAGGTCAATGAAAAAGATATATTGAGGAATTGAAAAGTTATGTATGGAAAGTGAGACTCAATCACATGATGACACCAAGAGTAGTTATGGTTATCTCATCTATTTATACAACTCGCTTTCAAGAGGCTAATACTCAAGGCCAAGCTTGTCAACTATTTGTTTAGGCATGCCTAAATTGTCGGCCCTTGAATATATCATGCAGTTGTGAACTAAGTGGTTACCAATGATTAATGCCACATATAAAGGAGGGGTTTTGGCATCTATATTTTTTGTCCATCTTTTGGCTGAGGTGTATTTGTAAGGACAACTTTTGGTTGCTCTTTTGATGAATCTTTTAAAACACTAAGGTTAGACAAGGCAACTCGTAAAAGGTATTTTTCTCTAGGGATAGATAAAGACACTTACATGGATACATCTTCATATTAATTTTATCCATATGATCAAGAATATTAAAGAGAATGGAGTAACATATGATTGTACCTTAGTAATAGAAGCACCTTTTAACACTTGTGTTGGTTGAGCACATGTACCTTGGGTTATTTTTTACCAACAATAGTCTATTTTTTCTAACTTTCTTATACATTTAGAGATGAAGATGAACCAATAACCCCTTGGAACATTGGATAAGACTAAAAACGACCCTCATCAGTTGATCATTCCACTTCTACAATCCTTTTATTTGACCTTATATTGGTTGCCATAGAGGTAGAAGGATGATTTTTTCCTTGTAGCTAGTTGACTCCACAAAGCTTTTCCCTTTTCTAATTTAGCAATGTAGTATCATTTTTCATATGCTCTTGAAGAGCTTCTTGCTATGAAGATTTTCCAAGTGATGTTTTTTGGGGAATATAAGTATTTTGTAATGTAGACACTGAAAAATGTCCTAAGTGATATCATACACTCGAACCAGGTATACTAACATCATTTCCTCTTGAAACTCATCCTCTTTTCGCTTAATTAATTGAATTAGCCTAGATAATTAATTAATTGTATCATTTGCATCTATTAACCTAATTAATCTAATCGAGTTAATTCACCCCCTTCACGCTAACATTTTATCTCATTAAATTAAATAAATCAACCTATTTAATTTAATTCTCTAAGTCATCTTATTTAATTGAATAACCCTAAGTTATTTAATTAAATGTCATTTCATCTTTCCCCCTTTCATTAAATCATTTAATTTAATGAAATTTACTTTATTCTTCTAAAACCCCTAATTATATTATTAAATCTTGTTTAATCAACAATTAAATCTAATTTTCTTCCAAAAGGGGAATATTCACATAGAATATTCTTTATCCTTTTTTTTGCACAATTAAAACTTTGTTTTAATTTGTAATATCCTTTTTCCTCACCCATGAGAATATTCCAAAGAATATTCTCTCTCCTCCAGTCATTTGAAAAAGGGATATTCTCACTTGGCTTCTTGAGCAAGCTAAACTTGTGACTTATTGAGCAAGTTACCTTGTGACCTATGTGTGGAGGTCAAAAGTGTGTTTGTTTGGAACAAATGGGAACCTTTGATTAAATCCCATCTTGCATTCTCACTCATTGATGAGAATCCATGATCCATGCCTCTTCTTTCTTTCATCCTTGACCGTTGATTGATCTTTTTAATCTCAACCCTTCATTTATCATTTGCTCTCCTATAAATAGAACACTATTTGGAGACAAATGGATCCATCTTTCAATTGAAAACTTATGTTTTTGAATTCACTCACACTCACACTCATACTTTACTCACATTTAGCATATTTTAGTTCATTTTTAGTTGCATATTAGTTTTAAGCTTCCATTAATGGCTTCCATGCATCCATTTTAGCTTGTTTATAAATTAGGGTTTGAATCTTTTAGCTTAAATATCACTTAGATTAGCTAAGATTTTGCATACTTAGATCATTTTCAGCATAAAATTATGTTAATTTAGCTTACATCATGTTTAATTTAGCATAAATCATGTTTTCATCCATTTATCACAATAATTTCATTAATTCTCTTCAATAGAGTCGATTGAAACAAGCTCACTGATCACGAGATTGGGAAAGGGTCATTGTTCCACATCAACATGACACCAATTCCAAAACAGGATAAGTTTCAAATGGGGTAGAATAGATATTTCAATGTTTTTTATATTTAGAATTCTTCATCTCAATAAATGTTTAGTTTATCTTTAATTTGAATGATCTTTTTTGAAGATTGAGTATTAGTGGCTACATTATGCTTCGATTCATCATGGATCAAGCGTGATCGGCATATGATATCCTTAATCAATATTCTAGTGCTAGAAGGAGGGAAACCCGATAATTTAACCAATTTCTATCTCGAATTCCATTCAATTTTCCTTTTTGTAGGAAACAGTGACGTCCAAATCAATTATAGTGACACACTTTGCAGGGCGTCACCATATAGTGACACTATCTCAATCTAAAACAGTGACACCTATTAAATGCACTGACACTAATTCAAAAATGGCGATGCTAATATAATATAGAGGTATCAAAGATTTACAAATAATGATGCTCGATCAAATTGTGACGCTATCATGCTCTCTGGTTTTTTTGTAGAGTGACACTCTTATTCACCAAAGTGACGCCCTTATTCACTAGAGAAACGTTATTGCAAATAGTGATGCCCAATTTGGGTTAGAATTTTAGCAATCATTTTTTCAACGTGTGCTTTAATTTTCTCAATTCATCAAATTACTAACACACTTCTAACATTGTTCTAGTTGTTAGACTAACAGGATTTTGTAGGTTGGATGATATGGAGCTAAAGTGAAGAAAGCATTCTCATCTTAAGATTTTGTGATTGTAACAAGCATTTGACACTCTGGGGAAATTATAACCCAATTTATTATGCTTTTTACTTTCTTCTCTTGGACCTCACTAAATTTCATTTGGGTTTAAAATGAATGCTCAAACGGGACTAAAATTGAACCCTCATCTCATCATTGTTTTTTGGGTTTAAAATTGAACAAGAAAACTTAACATTTCATTTGGTGCTTAAGACGAACTCATCACTGCTTTGAGGTGTTAAAATTTATGAGTGTTTATTGTGTTTTGATTTACAATGCTATTATTGGATGTGTATGCAATTCTCTCATGCCACTTGGAAATTTTGAGAAACAAAAACATTCATTAACACTTTGCAAAATTGCCTAAATCTTTCATTTCAGATTAAAAATGAACCCCTTGCAAGTGTAAGCAAAATGTGTGGTGTGTGTTCTCTCCTTGTTTCATGCAAACTGGGATGATCAAACTACAAATGTACTTCCTTGCTATTGTTTATCTTTAGAGGGCCTACCTCCCCGCTTCAAAAGGAGGGAACGACCCAAGCGGTAACGAGCTAAAGCCAAGCTCTTCCAAACCACTATATAAATGTGTGGTTGCGATGAAAATTGTGATCAATGGGAAGTGGTACATGAGAGCTCTCCCCTAGTATCTTTATGATGCAAAAATCCCTTGTTCTAAGGGTTAGGAGACCTCTCGAGGGAGTTTATCATAGTATTCCTTGAACCAGAAGCCCTTATTACAAACCATTGTTTAGAATCCAAAATCCTTAATTATTGTTGGTGCAAGAATGATCGTTTTGAAGCTGCCCCACATTTATACTATTCATTATTGAAACAGAAAAATCCTTAGGATCTTAGGATCTTTAGGATTTCGAGATTTGGTGGTCCCAAGAAGTGTGTGATGTGGAGGGGAGCAAATGTTGCCAAATCTCTAACTATTCACAATGTCTTAGTGTTTGGAGAAATCCGAGTGGGGACTCAATAAGTATGGCCATTTCAAACCTAGGATTGTAAAAATGATTGAGTCAGTTTAATACATTGCTTGGTTCCAAAACTTTATAAACAAGCATTCACTATCTTCCTCAAAATTTCAAACACTTTGGCCTAAATATGGAATCTTTTGAAAAATCCTTGATATTACTGCTTGTCCTAAGGATTGTATCCTTAGAGATTTCTAAATATCTTGATTACTATCTCAAATCCATATTTTCCAAAGACAACACTGGAAATTATGGCTTCAAACCTCATGATTCTCACAAAATGGACATTGTGAAAGTTCTGATGTTTTGGACATAAACATTTAGTTTGAAAACTTAATCAATATAAGTGATTGTGGTAAAATAAATTCACTTAAGCAAGATAAATTGACAATTGAACCCCACATGACTATTTGGAGATCGATTTCTCCTATTGAACAACCTAATCTTGTAGGTGTTATCATTCAACCAAAATTTTAACTCATTAATAGAAAACAAACTAATCTCCTTATTAGTTTGAGAAGCTTCACTTTTGAAACAAAAGAAGCACATACCTAGTGAAGAAACACAACAACCATTTTAGATGAAGAAGAGGAACAAGTTGGTATTGAGGCTGGAAGGCCCACATTACCATCACCCGTGTGGCAATATATATCTCCCTTTCTTCCATAAACTTGAACTTTTTATAAATGATCTCATGCAAAGTCAGGATCCCTAAAGTAAGGTCTATAGGTCATCATTTTAGACTTAGGCATCTTAGTCCAAAAGATCTCAAGAAACACCTTTGGGCACTTCACAAAACCAGAACTAGGTTGGTATACAACTTCTACAAATGTGCTTCAAGACACAATCCAAACTTGTATTCCTTCTAATACTGACAAAATCCTAGTCTTTTCCAATGTTTCTGATTTCTCACATAATCATGATCTTGAACTCCCCTAAATAATCTATCACACAATCAAAATTCACATGGGAAAATCTAAATCTTGCCATCACAAATGTAGGTATCATAATTCCAAGTTTGGTAGGAAGTGGGCCTTAATACTTTATCGCAGTCACAATCTCTTGTTAAGAAACCATTATGCTTGATCTAAAAGGAACCAAACAAATTTGCATACCCACATTTATCCTCTCATTTAGGCCAAAATTAGTCTTTGAGATTTGAAAATTTTAGAAGTCTAGCATGTTTATCACTACCTTGGTCTTGTCAAAAAAAGGTTCATTCTAGGTCAACATTGGGTCAAACATTTCACTCATCCCTCCATCAAAATTTCATCCCTCATCTCACCAAACTTTGCAAAAATTTCAAATACACCAACACTTTATGACTTAAACATCTATTAAACCAACCCCTAGCTTAGTTATTTTGTATGTGAAATGTATCCTTTTCCATGTATTTAGAAAAGTTAGTTATCATCCTTGAACTAGTTCATCTTGAAGGTCATTAGTCTACCCTATATATTTACAAATTCATCAACATCCTTTATCCCAACATCAAAAATTCAAACTTAAGTCAAAAGTGTTGTCCCAAAACGTTTGCAGAGATCACTCTCCACATCACCCATCTTTTCATCCCCCATTATCATCATTTCTCCCAAAAGACTTAGAGCATCCCTTTTACCTAGATTTGAGTCAACTAGAGAGTTCAAACATCACAAATCACAACACAACTCTCCCAAAAGTGACACAAAATTATGGTAAAGACGAGATCACAACACAAGAGAATCATGGAGAAAACCAAAGTTACATTTACCTAAAGTGATCTAAATCCTTTAGAACTTGATCTGAGAAGTCAAGTTACACCATCATAACAACCTTCATCACCATTAGGACCATATGACATAAAAGATATCACAAACAATCCATTTGAACTCACTAGGGAAGAACTCATGGAACGCCAAGCCTTTAAAAATGTAGCTCCTATCTTCCCATCATTTGTTGCACATAATTTGACATAGGGCTCTGCAAATCCATCACTAGGGCTACATCGAACCTAAATTCTTGGTATTGCAACAAGCCTTGCCAAGTATTTTGGCCATGCTCTTTCCTTTGAAAGTGGCACACTTGTGGGTACACTTGAAACCAATCCTCCATCTCACATGACCACTTGGACACCTACCTTTGGTGCTCCTCCTGTCCCTAAAGATTCTAAACAACCATACACACCTCTTGACCTTCATTACTCCACCATGACTTCCACATGTCGAGTACATCCCTCTTCATTCATACTTATGAGTACAACAAGTGTCCCTACCATCACACAAAGTAGTGCAGATCAAGTATCTCAAAATAATGCGCAAGGGCATGTTAGTACCATAACATAGAGTCAACCCTTAAAGCAGACAGATACATCCTTACCCAATCTTGTAGTTGGTTCATCTATACCATTGGTTTTGCAAAACACATCCATCTCATCCATTATCAACCCATTTCAAAGCAATCCCTAGGTAACAAATCCTATCAACACATGTAATACATTATCTGCGTCCCTAACACAAGGGAATCCTCCAGACATGGGACAAGGAAATATTTTTAATCAATGGACTCAAGGTCCTAGTATGCCATTTCCATTGCACAATCTAATGGCATCATCCTCATCATTTCCCACAGTCCCCTTTACAATGCAAAATCCAATAGGATCTCAAACATACCTTCCTCCACCTCAATCCACTATCTTACAAGGAATGTTGAACCAAGGGAATCCCCAACCTCTCATCACCAATCCATTACCCACTCAAAACATCAACACCCACAATCCTCCACCAATTTCCCAACAACCACCTAATCCTACATTATAAGTGCATGCCTTAGCCTTACAATAAGCACAACAAGCCTATCAATAATCCTTAACAACCCAACAACAACAACAATAAGAAGCCCTAGTAGCAAAACAATAGCAACAACAACAACAAGTAGCCTTAGCAGCACAACAACAATATCAAGCCCATCAAGTAGCTTTAGTAGCACAACAACAACAGCAGGCCCAACAACAAGCCCAAGTGGCGCAACAACAACAACAAGCTCAACAACAAGCCTTACTAGCTCAACAATATTCCCAACAACAACAACAGGGTTCCTATTATAATCCTCAATTCCACATCGTCAATCCAAATGTGTTAGGAACATATACATCGATACTCCAATCACCTTCATAGAATCTTACACCACCATACACCCCATACAATACATCATCATATCAAAATCCCACATACAAATCATCTGTCATCCCACCATATGTTCCTCCACCAAACCCACAAGATGATCTAGCATCACAATTTAAGGCACTATCACAAGAAATACAGGACCTTTGCATGGGCAAGGCAAAGAAACCCCATACACTGAACTTGTGTCCATATCCATTCGACTAAAACATTGCAATGGTATCGTTCCCTCCTAGTTTTGAAATCCCCAGATTTGATAAATATTTAGGGAGAGGAAGTAATGTGGACCATATCAAAAATTTGAATGACATGTGCATGGAGGTGGCTTGCAATGATTCATATTTGATGCCCCTCCTCCCTCAAACTTTAACAAGTCCTACTATGGATTGGTTTTCTCATCTACCTCCTACTACCAAAAATTTTCAAGAAATTACTAATAAATTTATTGATCACTTCTCCTTCAATATTGATGTGGATTTTAGTCTAGATGAATTTTACACTCTTAAACAAAACAAAGGGGAAACTTTCGCTAATTTCTTACAATAGAGGAGAAAAAGAGCTAGTAAAAGCAAGTGGCCTCTTCCTAATGAACAACAAGTGGGAATCATCATAGCAAATCTAGATCCAGATTTGTCATTCCACTTGAAAATATAGTGCATCACATCTTATGACAAGCTTTTCCCTAGAGCCCTTAACATCGAGAGAGCTCTAATCTCACAGGGAAATACTCAAGCTTACAAAGACAACCGTCCATCAACTAGTTCAAACGAAAAGCCTCATGTCTAGGATAAGAACAAGAATGTAAAAAATGATGGTGTGGTAGATGCTAAACTAGTCCTAAGTGCTAGGCCAAACAACACTCAAGTTGCTAACATTCAACCAACTGTGCAATAAACAACACCCCCATAGAAAAACCACATCAACAATACCAACATGCAACAAAGGTGAACCCCTAATAAAAACAACTATCCTAAATGCAAGTACACACAACTGTCTGAACCCATGAAACTACCATTAAAAAATTTGTAGAGTCAAATCTGACCACACTTCCTAACTTTGAAAACTACCAAGAACCACAAGAGAAACCATCTTGGTACAACGAGAAGGACCTTTGTGACTCTCCCAAGATCACAGGACACAAAACAACAAACTACATGAGGCTCAAAAACATTATCTAAGACCTCATAGAGAACGAAACCATATCTATTGAGATACCAATAGGGAACCAGAATCTTAAGATATACAAGAACCCTATGCCTGATCATAACAAAACAAACAACACTAGGAAAGCTAAGGATTACACAAATGTGCAACATACCTATTCCTATGTAGTTTCTTCCTATGATAGCGTCATCACTTTCGTCACCATCAAAGGGCATAGAATAGAGTGTGGAGTCACCACATGATGTGGTTATAAAGTCACCATCCAAGGAGTCCCACCCCAATCTAGGGCACAACCTGTTGGATGTTATGGTTGTGTTGTTGATATGTGGTTGTCATTGATGTCAATACTATTTGCATTAATGTCTTAGAGGTTGTATATGTCGAGAATATTGGGAAAATTGTAATGAAATAAGTTGTAGGTTGTCAGTGGTGAAGTGAATTTCAGTTTGTAGGTGAGTTCAATACATTGATGATCAGAGGTTGTGGATTAAAGGATTTCTTATCGAGTATATCTAGTTTATCCACATTAAGTTTTAGATATCCCCGTGAAGATTTGTTTGTGTTATGAAGATTTGTATTCTGACAGTTTTTTTGTTGCTTCAGTTGGTGTTCCTAAATGAAGATTATGTGATTTAAGCAAGTTCAGTTGTTTCGGATGCTTCTTTGGTGATTCATGATGCTTGTGGATGTTTCTAGATCATGCTCTATCTATGTTGCACATCTGCATTAATCGTTGTGCTCATGATTTGAGATTTCCTCTTGTGTGTTCATGTTTTTCATGTTCTTGGACGACAGGGTGTTGTAACGTGTTGTGGATCTTCGAGGATTAATTTTTGAAGGTGGTTCATGTTTGAGAATTTCATTTTGGGTCTTCACTATGTTGTGGCCAACCATGGTTGATTTGCATTAATAATCTTTATTGTTCTGGGCCGACAGTTTGTATTCATTTTATTATTTTCTTGAGGCCGACATGTAGCGATTTAATTTCTTGTTGCGATTATATAAGAGCGATTGCTTTATCAGTTGAAGGAATATGTAAAGTGTGCAAGTCCTATGTGTGAATATTGTTCAGATCTTTTGAAGGTGGAAGCAGAGTGTGAAGAAGAGTGAAGAAGTGTTCATGTACTTAACTAAAACTATAATCAAGCATTAGCAGATGTTATTTTTCTCAGTTCAAATCTTGTGGATGTAATTCAAATCTTTGTAAGATAGTGTGTCTTCCTTTCTATAATTGATTAGTGAGCTCTAGGCACTGCGCCTGAATTCATGTGCATTCCCCATTCATATTTCTTTATACTTTTAACAGGGTATAATCTTGTGGACTAACCTCCACCGTGGTTTTCCCCCTAACAGGGTTTCCATGTAAAAATCTTGGTGTTATGTGTGTTTCTGATGTGTTGTTGATTTATGCCTTCATGGTTATTGATCATCTGAGAATAAGGTTAATAAGTTGAATAATTTTGAAATTCTATGACAATTGATTCACCCCACCTCTCAGTTGCCTACCCTTGTGTTGACAACAATTTGTATCAGAGCTTGTTCCTTGGAAGAAGTTTAACAACTTGAGGTGATCCAGGATGGCGACATACAAGAAGGATAGTTTGAGATTTGATGGAACAAATTACTCTTTGTGGAAGAATCGAATGGAGTGCCATCTGAGATGCATTGGTGAAGCCTACTGGAGTATTACAAGCAATAGGTATGTTATTCCTCATAATGGTCCTACTACTACTATTGAGATTAGGGATGTTGAGTACAATATTAGGGCTAAGGAAGCATTATTGAGTGCTTTGATTGATTCTAAGATGACAAATGTTATGGATTTGAAGACTGCTTATGAGATCTAGAAAAATTTGGAAACTTTGTATGAAGGTGATGCTAATGTGAAGATTCCTAAGTTACAAAGTCTGAAAGGGAAATATGAATGTTGAGAATGGGTGATGATGAGAGCATTACTAATTTCATGCAAAGAGTGAATGAACTTGTGTGTGGTATCAGATGTGCTAGTGGATAGTTGGATGAATCAGAGATTATTGCTAAAGTGCTTAGATCCTTTCCTGCTTCATACAAAGTCAAAGCTATAGCTATTGAAGAGTTCTAGACTGTAACAAATGTAACCAGAGACATGTTGATCGATAAGCTTACTGCTTTTGAGTTAAGTGAATTTAGTGATGCTCTTCCTAAGATAGAATTTGCATTCAAAGCTACTACCTCCAGGAGAGATAAACAAAGATATGATCCATGAGAAAGTTCATCTAGAAAGGTATTCAAGTATGAGGAGGAAATGAGAGAGATTGAAGAAGAGGAGAGAAAGCTAGAGGAGCTTGAAGCACTTATTGTCAAGAGAGAAGCCAGAGGAGAAGGTAAGTATAAAGGGAAATTTCCTATTAAATGTTTTTCTTGCAATAAGATAGGTCATTTTGCATCAAGGTGTCTGAAAAGAGTACCTAAGCCAAGACCTAGCAAGCCTAGATTTCAAAGAAAGTGATATTATGTTGTTGATGAAGGTGTGCCAAATGATGAATCTGATAAAGGAAATGGAAGTGAGGATGAATGGGTATTTATTGCTATCAAGGAAAATGATCCATCCCCTATTGAATTTGTTAGTTGCTCAAATGTGGAGAAAGCTATAGCAACTAGAGTTGAAGAGAAAGATGAATGGGTGATTGACAGTGGATGCTCTCATCACATGACAAGAGATAAAAGCAAGTTTGTGAGCCTAGAAAAGTATGATGGTGGTGTTGTAAGATTTGGTGATGACAAAGTTGGTGTAATCCATGGCAGAGGATCCATTTCTCTTGATGGTAAGAATAATATTGTTGATGTTCTTTATGTGGAAGGTTTGAAGCATAATCTCGTAAGTTTCAAACAGATGGTTGACAAGGGATACAATCTTCAATTCAAGAATGGAAAGTGTAAAATATTGGGAAGTTTTGGAAATGTGATTGCTCCAGGTACAAAAATAAAAGGTAACATCTTTCACCTGAATGCTTCAAGTAAAAGTTGTCTAATTGCTCAAGTTGATGAAAGTTGGTTGTGGCATCGGAGAATGTATCATGTAAACTTTGACAATATTGTTAAGATAAGTTCTACTCAGGCAGTGAGATATCTTCCTAAGTTGGTAAAGCCTACTAATACTATATGCAAGGAATGTTAGTTAGGGAAGCAAACTAGAATTTCATTTCGGAGCAAGCAACATTGTTCAAAAGAAGTGTTGGAACTTGTTTATACTGATTTGTTTGGTCCTTCTAGAGTCAGAAGCTTACAAGGAAACAAGTACTTCATGACACTTATCGATGATTACTCTAGATTTATGTGGGTTATTTTCTTAAGGGAGAAATTTGAAGCTCTAGAGAAGTTCAAGACTTTTAAGGCTATGGTTGAGACAGAGACAGGTCTGAATATTAAATGTCTAAGATCAGATAGAGGTGGTGAATTCACTTCTCATGAGTTTAATTCTTTTTGTGAAGTGCATGGGATAAAGAGACAATTATCTTCCCTGCAGACCTCTCAGCAAAATGGAGTTGTGGAAAGGAAGAACAGGATAGTTCAAGATGTTGCTAGGACTATGATGCTAGAAGGAAATGTTCCTCATATCTATTGGAGAGAAGCTATGAGTATTGTTGTTTACATCCTCAACTAGGTACAAGTCAAAGGTGATACTAGGAAGACCCCTTTTGAGCTATGGACTAGTTATAAGCCTATTATTAGATATTTCAAAATCTTTGGAAGTAAATGCTATATCATAAGAGATGAAGAGATAGGAAAGTTTGATGCTAGGAGTGATGAATGAATCTTTCTTGGTTATTCTACTAAGAGCATTACCTACCGGTGCTATAAAAAGAGATTGAGGAAAATAGTTGAAAGTGAAAATGTCAAGGTTGATGAAGACATAGCTAGACCATCCAGAACCTGTGGATATGATTCAAATGATCATAATAACAATTTAGTTACAGGAGGGAATGTACAGACTCAAAATCAAGTTCAAATAATTATGGTGAATAGAGAAAATCAAGAGGAAGAAACTAGTGAAAGTGCAGAAGAGAGATAACAAGAGCCAAAAGCTCAAGAACGTCCTAAGACTCTAAGGTATGTAAGAATAAATCATTCAGAAGATCAGATTATAGGTGATAAGAACAAAGTTGTTCAGACTAGGAGAAAGATTGCAGAAGAATATTGTTTGATTTCAAAGACTGAGCCTAATAATGTGAATGAAGCATGCAAAGATGAACATTGGGTGGAAGCAATGAAAGAAGAACTACAAAAAATTGAGAAGAATAATACATGGATTCTTGTTCCTAGACCTAAGGACAAAAATGTAATTGGAACTAAATGGGTCCTTAGAAACAAGCTGAATGAGCAAGGTGAAGTTGTTAGAAACAAAGCAAGATTGGTGTGTAAAGGATATTCCCAAATGGAAGGAATTGACTTTGAAGAAACTTTTTCCCCTGTTGCTAAGATTGAAGCTATGAGACTATTTCTTGCTTGTGCTGCTTAAAAAAACTACAAGGTTTATCAGATGGATGTCAAGTCAACATTTCTGAATGGCGAATTAGAAGAAGTGTATGTAGAGCAACCTGATGGATTTCATTTGACCGATCAAGGAGATATGGTTTGTCAAATCAAGAAAAAAAATTATGGACTTAAGTAAGCCCCAAGAGCATGGTATGCCAGATTGGACAAGTATTTGTTGAAGCTTGGATTCAATAAAGGTACTACTAATAGTAATCTTTATTTCAAGATTGATCATGATAAAGATTTGATTGTTGAAATCTTTGTCGATGATATCATTTTTGGAGGAGATGATTGTGCATGAATTTTTCTAATGAGATGCAGAATGAGTTTGAGATTTCTATGATTGGTGAGATGAAATTCTTTTTGGGATTGCAAATTACTCAGTTAGATAAAGGGATCTTCATATCTCAGTCCAAGTATGTGAAAGAATTGTTAAAGAAGTTTGGTATGGAAGATTCAAAGACAGTTGGTACACCTATGCTGACCAAATGAAAGTTGACACAAAATGATGATTCTCCGAAAGAAAATCTAGATACAGATCGATGATTGGTGGATTGCTTTATTTGACTCAAACTAGACCACATATCATGAATGTTGTATGCATTGTTACAAGATTTCAAGTTGATCCTAAGGAATCTCATGTAACTGTTGTGAAGAGGATTTTTAGATAGTTGAAGGGGACAGTTGATTTTGGCCTGTGGTATCCTAAAGATGATAAGTCACCCACTTTAGTGATTTCTTACAGCTAATTAGGCTGGTGATGGATGATAGAAAGAGTACTAGTGAGGTGAGGTGCATTTTTCTTGGGTAGAAGTTGATTTCATGGTTAAGAAGTAAGAAGAAAATATCATTTATTTATCTGTAGAGGCAAAATACATTGTTGCTGCTAATAATTATACTCAAGTATTGTGGATGAAGCAGATGTTGAAAGATATCAGAGTTGTGTATGATGAACCCATTGCCATATTTTTTGATAATTTAAGTGCAATCAACATCTATAAGAATCTAGTGTTGCATTCAAATACCAAGCATATAACTATCAAGTTTCACTTTTTAAGAGAGGTGAGTGAAAAGGAAGTCAGACTAGAGTATGTGCCTACTAAGGAACAGATTGCAGATGTCTTTAAAGTCGTTGCCTAAGGATACTTTTGAGTATCTTAGAGGAAAGCTGGGGTGATTACCCCTCCTAATCAGAACTAAGATGCAATGACTTGCATCAATCTATGCATTTCATGGTCATATTTTGATCTGGATTGATGTTGTGGTGGCTGCTACTCAGGGGGAGTACTTAGATATTTAGATATGTGGTTCAGAGCTTGTGTGGAGAAAAGATATCTTTTTCATTGATGTCAAAGAGGGAGAAGAGTCATGTAAAAAACTGTGAATTATCTAAGGAAGAAGAATCATGTGGAAGAAGAGTTGTTGAGAAGAAAAGAGTCAGAACCTAAGGGGGAGTAAGTGTTGAAGATAGTTGCGTTGATGGTTTCTTTTCATATCATGTGTTGCCATCAATTCCAGAGGGGAAGATTGTTGGATGTTGTAGTTGTGTTGCTGATATGTGGTTGGCATTGATGTCAACACTATTAGCATTAATGTCCTAGAGGTTGTATATGTCGAGGATATTGAGAAAATTGTAATGAAATAAGTTGCAGGTTGTTAGTGGTCAAGTGAAGTTGATTCAATTGGTGAGTTCAGTATGTTGATGATCAGAGGTTGTAGACTAAAGGGTTTCCTATCGAGTATATCTACTTTATCCACGTTAAGTTTTAGAGATCCGCGTGAATATTTTTTCATGTTATGAAGATTTGCATTCTGAGAGTTTTTATGTTGCTTTAGTTGGTGTTCCTAAATGAAGATGATGTGATTTTAGCAAGTTCAGTTGTTGCGGACTCTTCTCTGGTGATTCATGATGCTTGTGGATGTTTCTAGATTGTGCTTTATCTATGTTGTATGTCTACATTGATCATTGTGCTCACGATTTGATATTTTCTCTTACATGTTCATGTTTTTCATGTTCTTGGCCGACAGGGTGTTGTAATGTGTTGTGGATCTTCGAGGATTAATCTTTGAAGGTGGTTCGTGTTTGAGAGTTTTATT